>JABXWE010016098.1:0-19074 GCA_014611495.1 Limonius californicus | reverse complement strand
CATTACGTAACTAGTTACGAAAAGTAAAGCGTTTCCTAACGTCGGACAGTTTTGAAACGTGTCACTTTATGTGTCAAAATTAGATAAAAACTATTTGCAATACAGGGTGCTGACTTTTAATGCACTTCATAGGGGAAGTATACATGCATTTGTGGAATTATTAAATTTCCTGCTCTCGAAGTTGGAAAAGGCAAACGAAACAGGTTTACAACGTGGGGGGGGGGGGGGGGGGGGGGGGGTAGATTATATAAAGATTACATCTACTTCTTAGTTTTAGAGTAGGAGTATTAAATTAAATGGTAAATTCGAAATTTCATAAAATAATTTATGATTCGCTATTATAATACAAATTAAGCATAAAACAAAACTGTGTCGACAGTTCGAATCCTGCATTCTGCAGAGTTCCTTTTTTTGTAAAAACCTGTTATATAAAACATTTGTGGATTTATTTAATTCTTCCTAGTACATATTTTTATTAATTTATAATAAAGACTTTACATGAAACATTTAAATGTAGCTTACAAAGTTTGCTATAGTAATAAATAGATTAATTAGTTTCGTTAACCCGGGGTATTAGAATTTCCTATCCAAGTCGTGTATGATTGTTAAATTTATTATACAGGGTGAATAAAAAGTAAGGAACATCGATGCTACAGCCTTAAATAATAACTTTACGAAGAAAAGTTTCTAACAAAAGTTTCCTATCAAGTTATTTGCCACAATTTGGCGTTTTAATTTTTTTTTCGTTTGTCATATGTTTTAGTTATGACGTCATCGGCATTTTTTTTTGGCAACGTATACTTTTTATGGCATGACCAGTTAGCGCTTTTTATTCTCTATACAGTCATGTAATAAGTGTACCTGATGAAAAATGTTGTCAGTGACAAAAATAAATGTTTATCGTGATTGGTCTTGAAATTTTTATTATGCGAATGTATGATATTTTTACAATGTTTCCTAACAAGAATGTTAATTTACTAGCCCCGTAAAGAAAGGGGCGCGACAATCACTCTCAGCTGCCCTTACAGAAATCTGCACATCACTTTTAACAGAGATCAAAATAAAATAAGAGTTGAGTTTAACAAGGCATTTAATGAAATTAAATGATTATAATTCGGTAACGAACAAAAATAAACAATATTTAAAAAAAACACATTTTGAAACGAACAATCTTAATGTCTTGTACACGCAGTGTTTTCTATAATCGCTAAAGTTTTTCCAATAAAACATACAAAATATAAACCAATTGCAGAAGATTTCACAATTAACGGCGTGTTTCCGGCGGCTTCCCACGGTAAACTTAATGGAGCAGCTGAAGCGTGGCTAACAAAGATTTTGAAAATTTACCTTTTTCGAAAATTGGCCCTTCAGAGAGAGAGAAGGGAAAGTGTAAAGCTTGAGTCAGTCCCTGGGTGTAGTGGTGAAATTGTTGCAGTTAGCTTCCCTTGAAACCACTTGCTTTTGGCATATTTTTCAATATTGCGTCATACGACGAAATTTCTCAACTCGGTACTTTAAGCGATATTTTCGGAATTTTTGGGAAACCGAATGTCCCCCTTTTTCGGACGTACCTTAAATGGTACCGGAGAAAGCGAATGTAATTACGTATTGGTAAATTACACTAATTCCGACGCCTGACGGTAATTTTAAATCTGCGTAACACTCAGGTCGAGAGCTAGAGCCTGACTCCTGTCTTTTCCCCACATTTAACAGTGTGAAGACTCGGATTAAAGCTGGATTTGTAGAAAAATTAATAACCGTCGCGCATACAGGGTGCGTTCAATAAAAGCGCCCGCACGTCACAGGTCCTCCAGCCCTCTACCCCTGGATTGGGCTTCGAACAGAATACGGATGCTATTTGTTGTGGCAGCAGCCATTCGTAATCATAAAATAAATACTATAATTATACATATTTTCTGGTGCGCCAGTTCAGATGGAACTCTGCAACTGGATTATGTGCAGCCAGATACCTTAGCCCGACATGCGAAGGGGAGAATATAATTAGCGACCATTCTCCCCGTAACAGTCAGCTGATGCCCTCCTGGCATTGATGTAACATTTGTAATAATCATAATTCAAACTAGCCGCCTTCACGAAGTCACCTCATCCAGCTGATTACCTCCCCATTCATTGCCAGGGAAATAATAATTAAACATGCCATGCACATTATCTACTCATATAGCTATTTATATTAACTATGCTACAGTTTCCAACAACTATTTACATAGACACACCAATCTTGTATAATAACAATAATGAGACCCAGAGCTTATAAACCACATATAATAATATGTAACCATTTGGGTAAACACATATCACATTTCATGGGATATAAACCGTAACCTTGCCAGCAACGTCACTGCTTATATTAGCTTATATTATATTGCCGTTGCAGCCCATCTTTATATATATATATATATATATGTAACACACACACACATACACACACAAACACACAAGTGGTAATACTAATTTCGCTCCTTGCCTCAGCTTAGAGGATAATCCCATCGCAATCGGTTAGTAGGTTCGCAAACGCTATTAATTAGTTATTATACCAAAGATATACAAGCTAAAGCCTAGCTACTAACAACACTGCCTTTTGTAGACTGCCGTTGGTTGCATAAACTTGCATATTTTGGCTTTTTGCATTACTCGTTTGTAAATTTTCGTTAGGTGGTCAAAACAAGATTATGCAATTCCGAGTAGTGCACACAGATCACCGGCAATTCACAGCTGGACAGCTAATGATCTGTGCCTGGAATTCCCGACAGTTTGAAGTTTGAAGTACCTACCTAATCCATTTTATTGCTTGTTTCTTGTTTATCAATGGAGGGTGGATATTGAGTGGGATACATACCTACATTTTGTTTATAGTTTGCAAAGTATTTTCTCTCATTGAGTAACCCTATAATAGAATCTTCTTTCGTCGTTACAACGTGTCCGATACTCGGATAGTGTTGAGCTCTTGCGAATATTATACATATTACATACCTTTTTTTTCTCACTCATTCATACTACCGTTCCCCCCCCCCTCCCGGAACCGCTTTCGCATTACTTCAGGGGGGTGCGGGCGTCCCTTACATACTAACCATTCATGCAACATGCAGCCTAAACTTAACTAAGCAAATGTGGTCGCCCCAGTTGGGATTCGATCGCCTCAACGGAGCGACCGCATTTGCTGTGACCTCGAGTGGCAAATGCGTTCTCGTACTAGACCACCGAGGTCCCTATATTACATACCTACAATGAGTAAATCGAACAAGATTCATGGATTAAACCATATCCAGAACTAGTAATGGCTGGCGACAAAACATTTTGTAAACTGGAAATTTAAATAATTTTTCTTTTATAAATTAAAATTATCTTTCATATTATTATGTAGGGGCGGGGATGGCTCAGTGGTAGAAGAGCCAAGCTTCGGATGTCATAGTTCAAACGCTTACCGGTTCGAATCTTTCCAGGGTCGGAAATTTTCTAATTCCCTGGGTGATCGGTACTGGGTCCGGGCCTCCATTTGCCATTGGGGATCAAATTAATAGCAGTCCTGGTGTTACGATCGCACTACAGGAGTAACAAGATCATATACACAAAAAATACACCACATACCAGCAGGTTATTAAGCATGGTTACACACCAACACGGTAACCCGCAGAGTCGGGCCCTGTTGTGCATTGCACAAACTAACTTAGCCTTGCTTCACATTAAAAGCGATGGGCCTGTGAAAGCTTCATAATATTATTATGTACGTAACTAAAACAAAGTCAACGAGTATCAAAAGTTCTTATATTAATATTTAATTATTTGTCGTTGTAGGTGTCTTTTGAGAGAAAATCCTTGGTAGATCAGCACACTAAAACTCCTTCACATATTGCAAAATGTGAAAAATGGAATGAAGCAATTGTTCTCAGCCAACCATGACTCATTGTTCAGGGACGCATTCCAAAAAATCGGAGCCAGAAGAATTTAATAAAGAGTTATGTAAGGCATTAATTTCGTCTAATATACCGTTATCGAAATTAAATAATATTAATTTAAAATAGTTTTGCATTCTGTAAACAAAATGTACCCTATGAAAGCACCTTACGAAAAAATTATGTAACTTTTTGTTATAATGAAACAATGTCTGAAATTAGACAATTTGTGGGTAGTAATTATGCTTATATAATCGTAGATGAAAGTACGGACAAATGTGGCCGTTACATTGGCCATTTATTAATAGGAATTCTTTATGAAGACATTTTAAACAAATCATATTTGATAGCTTCCAAGCAACTTCAAAAAACAAATAATTTAGCAATTGCCACATTTGTGCAGGAAAGTTTGTCAAATTTTTTACCCAAAAGTGTACCTTGTGAAAAAATTTTACTCAAGTTGTCTGACGCTGCCCTTTACATGACAAGAGCAGCGCAAAATTAAAAAATTTTTTATAACGTCATTCATGTAACTTGCTTAGCTCACGGTTTAAATCGTGTAGCCGAAAGTATTAGGAATCATCTTCCCCTTATTTATTTTGTTTCTCATTCATTCATATTACCGTTCCCTTCCTGGAAACCGCTTTCGCATTACTTCAGGGGGGTGCGGGCGTCCTTTACACACTAAACATTCATGCAACATGCACCCTAAACTTAACTAAGCGAAATGCGGTCGCCCAGTCGGGATTCGATACCTCGACCGATCGGACTGAATTTCGCTTGACCTCAAGTGGCAGTGCGTATCCGTACTACTCCACCGAGGCCCCTAACTTCCCCTTATTAACGCTTTAATTAGTAAGGAAAACAAATATTTTTAAAAGCATTATAGCGCGAACTAAATTCAGAAAAGTTTACATTTCAAGCAGTTATGCTGAATAACGAGCAGCTTAAAATAAACATAGAGAGTGCAGAAGAATATAGACGCCTAACAAACATATTATATGATAAAAAGCATTATTGGCACTCATACGAATATAAATGAACACCCACATAACCAACGTTACCCAAAAGCTAACTAAAAGTTAACCTCTCAAAAATACAAGGTCACCATTAGTCTACCAAAATTTAGCTTGTTGGTTAACTATGTCACAAATTAATTAACCACAAAGCAGTTGAAAGTCATCTTTTCGTTAACCATAAAAGATATTCAAAATCTAGCCTTGAAAGTCGTCTTTTGGGCACCTCCTCGACATACTCAAAAGCCAACAACAAAAAAAATTTTTTGGGTCCTCTCCGACGTGTCCAAAGGTTATGCCCTGTGCTTAGTCTTTATACCATCCCAAGAACGTATCCTTAAGTTATATTTGAAAGTTGTGGAAATTTTAATCATATTGACGGTAAAAAGTGACCTGAGAAATGTAACTAAAAGTTAACTGCTCATTCTGTCAACTTTTAAGAGTATCTATAAGACAACCTTAGTTTTTATCCTATAGATTGCTATTACGATTTGAATTACGAAGATTATTTTATTGTCTACAGAATGAGTAGTTAAAAAAACATATCCTAACAATTGCTATTTAATATTAGACAAAATATTTTAAATACATCAAATTATGTACTCACAACAAGTATCAAATTAACCTTAACATGTAAGACAGTGTTTTTTTACAGTGACTTCTTAATCCTTTATGCGAACATACCTATGAGTAATCTGTAAGCATTCTAGAAGATTCTTGTATATTTCCAAATTTTCCTTGTCTTTAGTTGTGGATTTATTTTTACTAAAGCCACAAGAATTTAACGATAACCTTTTACTTATGAAAATATTATCTCAATAGTTAGCATTATAATAGGTAAGACGGTTGTTTTTACTAAGTAGTACGCTAGTCTGGAATGTAGCCGCGTAGGGTTGTTCAAAAGTTAACCAAGAAAGATGACAAAAGAATAGCAAAAATGAGCTTGGACAATACATTAAATAAACATAAGCACGTAATATGATTAATTATATTATGGGTTCACGAACCAGATTTCTGTTTTTGTTACTATATTTGCTGTTCGTTTCTGTAAGGAACTAATTGAAAACAACAATAAACAATAATAACATTACATTTAGATTCAAGTGGAAAATTTTCTTACTAATTACAAGATAATAAGATATTCGGTATATAGCTAAAATCACTGGAGTATTTTTAAACCAAATTGCAATATGGTTATCTTTTAGCAGGGATTTACAAGCATCATTTTGTTAACTTGTAAAACCTTTTGATGAGCATGTAACTGAAAATTAACTATTATAGGTCGCTTTAAAGATATGCAGCTATAATGTGCACTTAAAAGTTAGTCAAAAGTTAATCTTTTTGGTTGCGATAAAGTTAACTATTTAGAGTAACTATTTCTCAACTTTAAGTTGAACGTAACGAATACTGTAGTTATGGTAACCACTGCGGATGCACAAAGGACGCCTTTATGTTACTCCGGGTAGGTAGGTCATCTGTTCAGGCGAAGAAGTGATCACGCTGTGGACTCATGGTTAACTTTAGTTATGTTGGACAAAAGTCATGGCATGAAGATTGAAATAGAACTTCTAAGAAAATCAAAACTAGTTTCCCAGTACAAGACGTACCAAAATTTTGGACACACAAAAGAAACAAAGAATCAAGATGCGTGAAATGTGCTGGAAAACACCACAAAAAGAATGCAAAATAATAAAAACAATAAACCAAAATGTACCAACTGTGACAGCCAGCTACATAGAAGGCGAAGTAGCCAAAAGGATGTAAAAAATAATAAATGAAGCAACTGAAACCAACCAAAACAACAATAAATAAAGGAAGACAGAAAATAGACCACTATGTAGATGGGACCCAAAAACATTGTAGTACAAAGTCTAATGTCAAAAATTTGAACAATAAGAAAAAGTGCTAAAATTAATTTCTGCGAAATTAATAAAACTTTAAGGAAATAGTAATAAAGCTACTGCTTCAAAACGAGTTACAGCTATTCCTGGATATGCAAAATATAGATATATGTCTTATATTAGAGGAGTATCTTATAAAGAGAAATTATATTTAATTTAAAAGATGTAAAATCTACCACACTATTGAAAATTAAACTCGGAAAAAGTTTTCACCAGACAACTAGAATTTCTCCTACCTTAGTGTTGTTCGGTAGAGAGCAGAGAGAGACACAACTGGGGTGTTCCTAAGATCTTCAGGAAGCGGGAAAAATTCTAAGGCACGCCCCTGAAGACTGGATCGAATGGAGTCAACGTTAAGGGCCCAAACAATGCGTTTATCGCCACAGCGGTGCAACCAGAGCGACAGCAAATGGGCTCGATATTAATCCGCCCAAGGCGATCGGCAAATTCTCAATGAATTGCCTTCCCAGGGCTAAAATTCCAGCGTGTTTCTTTAATCCGACACTTGTCGATGGTTCTGTTCACCCCACGGCGTTGCGAAATTTACGCTATAGACACCCATCGAAAACCCAAGCCGTCCCTGCAGTACTTGATTACGACGCTTATCGCAAACAACCGGGCCGATGGAGATGTTAAATGCGACTCAAAAGAGAAACGACCGGAAGTATCCAGCAGCTCAAATATTTCATCATATTGCGAAATAGGGTGCAAGAATTCTAGAGCAATTTAACACGTAGGACTCCAAGGGCAAGAAATTTCCAGGTCAAGCGCGTAGGTAAAATATTAATCGGCAATTCTCCATGATAACAAAAAAAAGGTCCACACCAAACCGTATTTGGGAAATAATAATATAGTAATCGGCTTAAGAGCGGCAATTAAAATGAAACTTTAATTCAGATGAAGCGGCAAAATCAAACGAACATAACAAAGCAGGGTGGCCGATTTCAATCTGCTGGCTGCATTTGTTTTAAAACGCTGATCTCTTTGGTACAAGGGATTTTCTATCATCCCACTAAAATAGTATTAGATGGGATAACTACAAATTCTGCTGTAACTCCACTCTACTATGTTATGAATATACAACGTGTTGTATGTATAACATACAGTTTGTAAAAGTGCATAACCGCATCATATATGTATACGTTTAATGTTTTAGACTAAGAAATTTTCCTCTCCACGGAGATGCTTTTGAAAATGATAAATTGGAAGGGTATAACAATAATATATGGTAAACTTAATTTTTTTTGTATCGAAAACTGAACTGAGCCGATACATGAAATATATGCGATGGGCATCGTCGCCTACTGAATCAATAAAATCATTTTACAGTAAAATTAGGAATATATAGTCAAGCGTAACAGAAAAGTAATTGTTTGCTTTTCGATAAAATATCTAATCACATGCATGAGCAAAAGCAATTTAGCCTAGGTAAAGGGCACCGCCAATCAATACCGAATATGTGAGGCGAATTGGCGACGTTATAAGGTAGGGGATCAGATTTGTCCTTTCCTCTTTGCAGGCGCTCCATTTTACTTGCTTTGATAGAGAAATTAAAGCCACTGTTCTTCTCATTATTAGGATCATCAAAGAAAGCAGACATAAAATAATAATACCGGCTCTGCTTTAAAGCTGAAAATTCTCAGCAAAGAGTAACCCTATATTGCTGCCTGCTTTTAATTTATGTTCTAATAATGCAATAGCCTGCAATGTCTTGATGCTATTATCAATCTCATTGTATTTGTTTGCGTGATCTTAATAAATATACAAGAAGAGATTCATCTCTGTAATCTTTATAAAAACACTAAACTTGATTCTAAACTTTTGCGAAAAACTACGTATAGCTGCGGTTATTTAACACCTAAATTACCTAGTAATCTTTTTCTGAATCCGGCAGCGTCACGGAGATGAAAAAGCATTTGGAGGGCCAATCTCCGAAACGGTGCCGAAATTTAATAAAGATTACTAGATAATTTACAATAACCTCAGCTATACGTTGTTAAAGTTTTTCGCACATGTTTAGAATCAACCTGTATATGGTAAAAAATTGCATGACTTACATCGCGCCAAAGTAGAGCTGTCCAAAATATAATTGAAGATGTTAAATTTTTGTATTATTAACAAATTGTTAATAATTGTATATATATCAATTATAAATTACTTTTAAATTTAAATTTACACGTTTCGTTGACCTAATACGCATGCCCTTTCTATTTTTGCGACTGAATATATTAAAAATATGCAAACCCTTGTCATAGCTAATAAAAAATGTTTTCTAGTATATATTTTGCTTAAACCTAAAAATATGGATGCTCATCTGGATTATACACTGCTCAACAAAATTAGGGGAACACTTCTTTAGCCGTGTATAATTTTTCAAATTAAAGATAGACGCAAGCATCAACTTTAGTATATTGTGCTTTCAACATTACTTAAGAAGATACAAACAACAAATATGCTCTAATTAAACGGTTTTCTTGAGTAACACCAAACTATTGAGAAGACTACCAAAATCGAAATGTGTTTTATCACTTAAAATGTAATGGAAATTCTGTTAACGCCCGAATACAAAGCTTTAGCAGCCCGCGTGCCTTCCATTAGCTTCAATAACAGCCTGGCAACGTCGAGGCATGCTGTGAATAAGACGTCTTAACATGTCTTGTGGTAGATTTTACCATTCTTCCACAAGGGCCTTGGCCAACCCCTAAAGAGTTTGAGGTGCAGCAGGACGCTTCCTAATGCGCCTGTCGAGTAAATCCCAAACGTGTTCGACGGCATTTAAGTCTGGACTCATGGCTGGCCACCCCATCACTTGGATTTATTGTTCCTGGAGAAAGTTTGTTGTTAAATTAGCGGTATGACGTCTAATATTATCCTGTTGTAGGATGAAGCTATCGCTGAAATTGCTCGCAAATGGCACAACATGCTCTTGAGGAATCGTCTCAACATAAATTTGTGCATTGAGACGTTGAGGAACGACAACCAAGTCTGTGCGACCGTCTATACTAATGCCACCCCACACCATGACCGATCCAGCTCCGAATCGGTCCACTTCCTGTATACACGCGGCGTTCTCCAGGACGTCTGTACACTCATATCGACCATCGCAACGAGTTAGACAAAACCGCGACTCGCCTGTAAAAAGCACAGACCTCCAGTGTCGAAGTTGTCATTGCACATGTTCGCGGGCAAAGTTTAGATGGCTAACTTTGTGATTCCTGCTCAAGCGAGGAGCTCGCATAGGCCTGCGAGAAGTCATATTGACTTCTTTGAGTCGTCTTCTAACCGTCTGATCGGAAATTGCCACACCGGTTGCATTTCGGAGTAGATTTTGTAGCTCACGAGCAGTAGCAGTTCGTCGGCAAAGACAAAAATTAACAATATACCGGTCTTCCCGAGGGCTAGTGTTTCTTTCACGGCCTTATCCAATTCTCCTAGAATATCTACCCATTTCTTGGTATCGATGCCAAGCTCTACAGTTAACAGATGGAGTCGATTGGAGCTGGTTTGTTACATATCGCGTAGATCGACCATCTTCAAGCAAAGCAACAGCCCTCGCGACTTCAATTTCAGTTAAATAACGCATTTTGGACTCGGAAGCATTGAAAAAGTCAAAACTGAAGGTTTTACTGTGTCCAATGACTAATTTGATGAGTTTCAGATGTTTGCTTTGTGGTCAAAAACCATTTTGTTTTGAGACTTTCTTTACATTTTGGTGTCTACGATGCAAACGAACCACCGTAATTCTTTTTGCACTTTGTCAATATAGGTCTAGAGAATAATATAATAAGAAAAAATCTTGCTTCCATCATTGCTGGAAAACTTATAGACGCTCAAAAAAGTGTTCCACTAATTTTGTTGAGCAGTGTATCTTCTTTTAATGAACTGTGTCAGCCGCAGTCACTTTTTGATTAAATATCAAATTCAGCAAATAGACAGTGTGTCCCAAAACGTACTGGCAATATTTCAAAGATGAATTCCCGAACCTATTTAGAGTCGAATAGTACATTTAAACATATGTCCTAAACGTAACTGTTAACGAGTTACTGTTTATTTATAATTTATGTGGCTAAAATTACAGTTCAACGGATTTCTGAAATACTGATCTAGTTGCCATGATCGCCTCTGTTTGGTAACATTTGAACATCGCTTTTAGCAAATTATTGTTTTGTAACTTGTCAGTTTATTACTGTGCCACTGAAGTCATTGGCTTCTTCTTTGTATCCTTATTCCCATCGTAATTCACAAGTGATTCAAAATGCCAATGTTATTTTCAAATGAAGAATATGAAGATATTCATTATGTTTACGATCTGTGTGACGGAAATGCTTTAGCAGCACTACAAGTTATCGTAGAAGATATCCCGATAGAAGACTGTCTACGCGTGCAGTTTTCTTTAATTCATATCGTCAGCTGAGGGAACATGACACTTTCAATGCAAGACATGCAGTCGGCCAAGGAGTTGTCCGTAGGTCCATAAACGATGATGAGCAAGTTCTTGATTTATTACAAGAAGATCCGCCTTTAAGTATGCCAAGAATTGCATTACGTACTGGAATATGTAGAAACCAGGTTTGGTCTATATCATCATCAAAGAGTTCAAGCTCTAGGTAATGATTTTGAAGCTCGTTTAAAATTTTGTAATTGGGTACAAAATAATCAAAACCTTCCCCATATTTTATGGACCGATGAAGCTTCTTTCACACGAGATGGTATGTATAATTATCATAATTTTCATGAATGGGCTGCTGAAAATCCTCATTTAAGAAGACGCTCGCATTTTCAACATAGATTTAGTGTTAATATGCTAGCTGGTATTCTTAGTGATCGTCTGATTGGACTATTTGAATTGCCACACAGTTTGAATGGTGCGAATTACGAATATTTTCTAGAAGACTCTTTGGCCTTGTCACAGGCACAGCACATCAATGTGTTCGTGTTAGAGTTTGGCTTAACGCACATTTTCCGAGGAGATGGATTGGAGCAGGAGAACCCGTAGTATGGCCACCGCATTTGCCGAACCTGACTCCATTAGATTTTTATCTTTGGGGCCACATGAAACAGATTGTTAATACAACTGAAGTGCACACGATAGAAGAATTACGCCTAAGAATACAGCAGGCTGCCGATATTATTAGGAATAACACAGCAACCATATTAAGAACGCAGCGATCTCTTCTGCCAGGTGCGGCTTTGTGTATCGAACACAATGGAGATCATTTTGACCATTTCTTGTAAATAAAATAATAGAAATGTATTAAAAAAGGATTTATTTCATAAAATTCGTTGAACTAAAATTTTAGCCACATAAATTATGAAATAATAAGTATCTCGTTAACGGTTACGTTTAGATATGTTTATATGAACTTTTCGACTCTAAATAAATTCTGGAATTCATCGTTGAAATATTGCCGGTACGGTCTGGGACACCCTGTGTATTTGCAGCATTCAAAATAAATTTGCTACTCCCAACATTATCTTGTTGACACAATTTCTCACAGTTATAGTTTCCGTAGTTTCGGTGATGTTATCAATAAACATACCTTCTATGTACTATCATTGCAGAAATCATAGGCTTGGTAATATGAATGAATTTTTTTAAAACTTTATTCCTTTGCCTTCGTGAAAAAAACTGGCGCTAAGCCTTTGATCCTCTAAGTAATTTTAATCCCCCGTAACAGGAGGATTATTCATGAAGCTTAACAAACACACTAAGTTCAGTCATGAAATTTTAATGATGGAGTTGAAAGGCAAACGATAGCAATCCGTTAATGAATAAAATCTACATTCACTAGGTTACCGGTATTGACTAAATTTACACAATAGAATGATAAAATGTGCATTTGTAACACCAAATTTAACATTAACCGTAGAATTATTGGAATTACTAGTAGATCCCGCTGTACTGGCGTAATGATTATCTTTAAAGTTCAGGAAATCCTAAAATAAATCTGATTATTAAGAATACTTTAGTAATATACATTTTTTTTCACATTCGGAGCTTCACAAAAATTCTCTACACAAAGAATCCCACTACGTGGAATAGCATATTGTTATTTTAAAATTCTTATGAAATCTCTCCAACAAGTTGCAGTTTCGAGAAAATTCTAGTTATTTCAAGAGAATTAATACCCCATTGTCAATTCTTGATTCTTCTTATTTTATGCGTTAGAATATTTTCTTTAACTACTGTTTCATGAAAAGCCTTACATTTTAATGTACTCGCAAATAGATTTTATAACACTCACTAATATTGCCTATATTGTTAATGAACAAACAGTATTTGGTGGTTGCATGGAGCTTTGGTTGAGTGAATCTCCTTGTTAGAGATGATAATATACTCTTGAACAACCTGCCCTTTGATGCTACCTTATCATTTACTCCGTGCACAACACAATGTCTCACTATTTTTGGGGTTAGTGCTGATAAGTAAATGTAGAATAGTGTAGTTAGAAATTAAAGCACCCCCGTACTAAATAATCTGGACCTCTCTCCCTTGACATTCTCTAGTACCACATAAAGTAATTTTAAATTAAGCATAAATTAAAATAATTACTTTACTACAGAAGAACGTACGTAGTTACATATGTAAATTTAAATGTTACATTTCTGAATAGTTATACTGCTTGTACTTACAGTTGCTTTAAAATCTTACTTTCATTTTCAAATAAAATTTTTATAGAAAGTAACAAGTAATAATGGATATTGTGAAGAAAGTGCTTTTTACTTACATACTGGTACAATGGGAATCTATTGTGATCCTGATAATTTACTACTAAAGATTTTGACTTATATAAGCGTTTTAAACCTCTAGGAACGCTAAAGTGAATTAAATAAATATATGTATGCATGTATGTTCATCTTGTGTATGCACAAGTTAATGTACCACGAATGCGAGTTTGGAGAACATTAAAACGTCATGATTTTATATCCATTTCATTTTCAGCCTGTTCAAGCCCTCTTACCTACAGATTTCTCTAGTCATATGGAATTTTTCCACTGAATCATTCAAAAACGAAACCTACATAATAGATTTTTTTACCGGATTATGTAATAAATAATAATTGAACACTCTGTATTTTACTTTAGGGCATAAATTTATTAGACTTTTAGCTATTTTGATCTAACGATTAGGTATACGAAGTAGTGACCTCACCTCGTGGGACGCCCTATATGTGGTTGTATGGGTAAGCATATGTACAAGTGCACGCGCCGTAAGTCAGGAACTGTAGAACTGGTTGTAAATATCTTCGGAATAGGCGTTTACCACAGTAATTGCTCTATTTTAATTTTAAGCACACTGAACATTGTTTTCTTCTTCTTTTAGTATAAAGTGATCCGTCTGTTTCTCCTGGCAGCATCACGCTGGCTGGCGTGGCTGTGCCAATTGACTCTGGAAATCTTTTGCCATGTGGTTTGCAGTTGTGGGCTATTTTAGCTATTCCAGTGCTTACTATGTACAGTAAATATGTAATGAGGTTAACCTAAAATTGGAATAGCGGTGCTAACATAGGTGGGCATTCTTACATTCTCAGATGAAAATCTACTTCTTGCAGGCTTTGAAAATGATATTAACACTCTACTCTTGAAACTAAAAACACTGAGATTACAATACAGGCTTAACATTAATTATAACAAAACCAAAGTCATAATGGTTGATCTGGCAAACAACAATAGACCAAATTAGAGACGAATAGGAAGGTGCGAGATAGTCGATAAACTGACATACCTTGGGGCAGTGAGAAACAATAAAGATAACTGTGAACAAGAAATAAAGTGGCGTATACAGTTAGCCAAAATAGTAATAAGTCAATTAATTAATATCTGGAAAAACAACATAAGTGGAACACAAAGATAATGATAATAAATAAAATAAAATAAAATAATGATAGTGTATACACTGATGTTTCTAACACCTCTATATGTCTCAGAAACGTACACCATATGAACGAAAAAAAAAGCGATGCCTGTGAAATGTGGGTATGGAAACGCATGCTTAGAATACCATGGACTGAAACACGTACGAATGTATTCGTGCTTCAAAAGATTCGCGTCCCACTACGACGAAGCAGTATTGTATTCAGCCGTATTCTGAATTTCTTTGGACACATGGTAAGTAAAGATGATAGCATGGCAACACAGTGCACGTAAACATTGGAAGTAGGAGGAAACGCGGAAGGTCATCACAAAGATGGGCGGATGCTGCGCTGCCTTGTGTCTGGGAATCATCATGGAAACGACAATAAGAACAACTCGAATACAGATAGATAGACAATTCAATAAAAATGCAATCATGATGATAGAAAAATAAATTTTTGTGCCACACCGTACATCTGCAAAAATGTTAATAATGAAGGAGAGAGCGAATATGTGCCACTTTGGTTAAGTGGTCGTTCCACTTGCGTTTTCATCGTCGCACCTATGGCGTGGTATCTTCTATATTTAGGGTTGCCATACGTCCCGTATATACGGGACTGTCGCCGTATTTGACCATCCCGTCCCGTATTACTACATGTCCCGTATTTGTCCCGTATTTCGACAAAATACGGAAATAGACGTTGAATCGATAGTGGTCAAGGTATTCAAGTACTTCCATATTTACACAGTGAGGACGGAAAGACTGAAGGCGTTTTGTGAATATGCTGATGTTGCCTACAAAAACTTATTGTCCTATGTTGGGACCAGGTGGTTATCATTATTACCAGCAGTTGAGCGAATATTAAAGCTGTGGCAGCCATTAAAAGATTTTTTTAATACTGAAGAAAGGCCACCAAAAGCTATCAAAGATTTTTCTGATGATCTAATCAGCGAAGCGTATTTTTGCTTCTTGCATTCGCAGCTCAATACGTTTGAATCTCAAATAAGAAAAGTTGAAAAATCTAACATCACAGTGCTTGAAGTGAAGTTCATATTACAAGAGACAAAGCAAATTATGATCTAATTTTATTGGAATAGCGACGAAACAAATTTTAAATCGCTTAAAGCTTGATTCTGAGAACAGTGGCAAGGTAGAAGCTTTTGAAAAACAAGCAATAGATTTCTTCAATACAGCTGTCGAATATATTCAGAAATGGTCACAACCGCTTCAAAACTTCAATGCCTTTGACTGGATGTCTCTAAACAGTGTTCCTGAATGGGAAGAAATTGAACGAACTGTAACATATTTACAAACAAAACAAATAGATATTGGAAATACTGAGACCCTTTTTAACCAGTTTGTTTATTTGAATAAAAATAATGCCACAGTAAAAACACTGAGCATGGAAGAAAAGTGGGTGATATTTTTTGGAGATACAGAGCATTTTGAACAGAAGTCATGCCTATTAAAGCTGTGTGAATATGTATTTGCAATTCCTGCCCTCAATGCAAATGTGGAAAGAAATATAGACTATATTACATTTATCTCTTATGTTTGCGTATCGTTGTCTGTCCCACATACGTATTATATCCAGCCATTGTTCTGAGTGCCTTCACTTTCGTGGCCCCCATTTTCCCTTTTGTTGTCGCGCTGTCCTGTCTGGTTTCCAATTCATACGCCAACATATATGTATACATGTTTCGTAAATTCTGGATTTACAGTCAATAGACAGGTGTTTGTTTTTCTAGATAGTTTGTTTCAGGTATCTCGATATAGTGCCTTCTTTGTTAAATTAATGCCTGATATTATCTTTAAAATACCCGTAGCTAGATATTTTGCTGCCCAGGTAACAGAGGGGCATTATTTGCGCGATTGGGATGTTGTCAATTGTTAACTTGCATCGCTCAGATACTCTTGATATGGTCATTGACTTTGTTTTGGCTGTTGCAGTACCCATTCGAAACCAGAAATGGAAATTAGAAATTTAAATGGTATGCTTTTGTAAATCATCAGCAAGGAATTTCTTAGTGTATTTTAATTCAAAAGAATACTTTTGGCCCGAACCCTCTAGTTTAAAAATGGTATAGTTTCCATTTTTGCCATAACCCTCGTTTGTTCAAAAACTGCTCATCCAATCATTATTAATTAAATATGTAAAACCCAAGTCGCGGTGGAATTTGAAGAAGTACAAAACTGTGGAGATTACGTACTATTGTCAAAACAACAAACTGCCAAAGTTCTTGCAATGCGCAAAAATTACATTAAATTGTTTTTAAATTCCGTCTGTTGATAGAAGGACGAATAAACATATTTTCACTCATTGTCGCAATTCATCTGTAAGGTCTTCTACAAAATTTTGAAAATGTCTTGAATTGATATGATTGCAGGATTATTATTATGTACCAACAGAAGCAACGGAAATCCATTGTCTTCATCGACAGGCCATTGACCTATGCACACTAGCAAAAGAAGAAGAAGAAGAATAATTTTACCCAGAATTTTAGAACATTCTATATATGTAAATCTATACAGGTGTGTGGTGGTAGCTCAGTTAGTGGAGCGCTCGCTTGCTGAATAAAACGTCGATTCTGGCTTGGGTTCGAAACCTAAGCAGAACTATGCAGATTTATAAAAATCTTGTCTGCAACCCACCACACACAATTTCCCAATTCGGCTTGCAACCGTGGGATCTTAATGCTAAAAACCTTCTCTGGAATTTCTGCCGTTCGGATTCGACGTTAAACTGTAGGTCCCCCGCGTTTCTACCTTAGCGCTGAGGAGAAATACGTGGCAGAGAAGAGGCCGATACCCAGCAGTGGGATGGAAAGGCTGTTGATGATGATACAGGTTACAAATAACGAACTTGATTGAAAGTCATAACAATCATGTTACGCGTGTTCTTGAACCAAATGCAAACTTTAATAACTAATTGTACTCTTTAACCTTTGACTAACTATATCAATTTCAATTTCTTATTTAAAGCGATCGTTGCTGCCTGTTTTTGCGATGCGGGTGAGCCGCCTTCTTGAACTGTATAATACATACCATCCGGCCCTGTATATTAGCATGCCTACCTTTACAGTAATTATAATTTACTAGTCCGTTTTCTTGTCAGAGGCCTCGGTGGAGCAGTGCGGATACGCGCGGTTACTCGAGATCACAGTGAAATATGGTCCGATCGGCTAGGCGTTCGAACCTCAGCTGAGGCGACCGTATTTCACTTAGTTAAGTTGAGGGTGCATGTTGCATGAATGGTTAGTATGCAAGGGACGCCCGCACCCCCCTGACGTAAGGCGAAAGCGATTCGGGTGGGGGGGGGGGGGCAGTAGTATGACTGAATGAAAAAAAGTCCGTTTTTATGAGGTGGTTAAACTTTAACTTTATATCAACATAAAATCAAACTTTTAAGCATTTTTGAATTTAAGAGTTTAATAAATTTAAACACTCTAATAAAATATGAATGTTGTTACTATTACAGGACTACAGGTATATACTACAAAATATAAACATAGGTAATTGTTTTGGGTCACCCGAACCGTAGGTGTTATCTACAACCCGCCAATATGTTGCTGAATATCATTTAAGTTAACGATAACATAATTTGACGTAATGCATTCAATTTTAAGAGATAAATTAGGTGTAGAAAATCCTATTCGCTGGTATTTAACTGCCAAAACAAAAATTGCATAATATAGTTATCTACGTGCTGCTTAAAATATGCTAAAATATTTACATTATTTACCTAACATCACTTTCCAATCCAAATAGTGCATATATGTATAAATATCATGTTTAACTTATTTAGGTAAAAGATGTTAAAATTTCCCCCATGAGTATTTCAACCTCTAAAATCCGCTTTACATAGATGATGTTAAAACTTCTCCTCGTAAATGATTTCTACGACTTCTTCGCCCTCTTCTGGCTTAGCAATTCCATAGGATTGTAGCCCTTGCTTACAAGGGTTTCTTGGTCCATATGCTAAGATGCTATGTCCTTCGTCAGCGTAGTATCCGATGTAAATTGTCATTTAGAATTTGTATTGTGTTCTATTAGTTATTTCCAGTTATATATATATATATATATACAGGGTGTCCTTTAAATGCCTTAAAAGCTTCAGGTAGAATTTTTCCTTTATGAATGCTTAATCCAAGTCTTCAAAAAAAAGTAGGTATTTGGAGCTTAGTTTTCTTGTTCGAGAGTGTTAAAGTTCATATCTTTAAAACAGAATTTCATGGAAACAGTAACGAGAACTTTAATGTTGCACGTATCTGCCGATAAGTGACTGACTGCCACTTGATTATGTAAAGATTAATATTGAGTTGACGCTCTAGTTGCTTTTCTGGAAGTACTGTTAAAAATGATAAATTTCGTAAATACTACATTTGACAACA
>JABXWE010016097.1:0-16680 GCA_014611495.1 Limonius californicus | reverse complement strand
AATCAAACATATTTATTCACTCAAAGAAATGATCTTACTCGCACTGCGTGCTCGTGATCTCAACATCTTTTCGTGAGTAAACGTATGTTTGATTCACTTGGTGTTTAATATTTATTACCAAATACTTCAATATATTAAAGTATTTGCCTTTACCAATAAAAAAAATATGATACTGGCCTACCTCGCCCGGAAAGCTACAATGATTCTGCTATACTTTTTATTCTGCTAAATATATATTTGGATCTAAACCCTAATTAAGCTCCAGAATTATTTACTATTGATTCAACTATGTATTGTTTGAGAGAATAGTTCTGGAAAGTGCTCTTAATTAACGATGCAAACTACGGATGTAACTTTTCAAGGAATAAATATACAACATAAAGGGTACGAAAGCGCAAATATTAACTGATGCAGGTAAATTATATATTCTAGCTAATATTTCTTAGTTAGGAGATGATTTTGTCTCGACAACAACGTCTAAATTACGAATTAATTTGCAGTGTTCGCGTTTAGCAATATACTAATTAACGTTTGTCAATGAAGAGACGCTACTGAATCTGAGGAACGCTTTAATATCATATGCATCAGTTCATTTTTAACTCAGGTGTGTGCCTGTTCATACTGATAAGAACAATTTAGACGCTTCCTATTCCTGGGTTCCAAATCTACATATAATTAATTTATTAGTGTGATCTAAACCCTCTAAGATTTATACTTGGCGTATAAAGTTGGACCAAACTTTTAGTAGCGAATGTTGAGCTGTTGACTTAAAGATAAGCTGCAAGTGTTAGGGTCGTTGCAGATAGGCGATTAAGAACGCATTCAGGAAAATTTGCAAATGGATAAATGAATATATTATACAACCAGAAATGCTTAAAATATTACTTTATTCTTAAATTACATTTGACACCCTTTTCTAATATTATTAAACGCAAATCTACATTTTATAATATTTGTTTAATTTACTCAGACTCGATGTCACTAAATTCTGAGGTATCAGAAGATGAATCAGCGCCTAAATTAATTACTGAAGGCTTGATTTCATATTTCAACCTTAACGATGTGTTCCACGCAATTTTTCCAATGTTTATCAATTTCACAAGCTGCATCTCTGATAAGACCCAATGTTATACACAGGAGGTTGGCAACACTTAGCGGTTGGTGTCTCAACCTCGTGGTCATGTATTGAATGTATTCTTTTAATTTTTAAACATTAAATCTTTACAACAATTTGTTTATTAGTAACCTAAACCCAGGCCATAACACCCAGAACATTGGCGCTTAACCTAGGAGAAGTATTTCTTTTTCTGACGTTTGTTTACAAAGTGCTCCAAATCATTTCGATCGCATTAAATTTGCAAAAGTGGGGGAGGGGAAAATATCAAAACATTACGGTAGTTTTCAAGGGCAGTTTCTTCAATTAAATATGATTTTTTTAAATTCTGTTCTTCTATTAGTTTTAACAAAACTGGTTAAGTTTTCACATTACCAGGAATAGGAACATTATTTTCATTTAAAATTTGTATAATATGTGCTTTCTTTGTGCTTTGGTTGGGGTTCTTTTTAATTTGTCTTAATTGGTAAGATGCGTTATCCATCACAATCACGCTATTGAGAAGTAAAAATGTGCAAAACCAACCTTCTAACATTTCGGCTTTCTTGGTGGGTAATTTACGTTGGAACTGCTAATGTTTTCTGCTGATAATTTCAAACACTTGTTACCGAAACCATTTAGACTACCATCATGAATAATTATTCTGCCCTTTCTTCTAGAAGGTGGAACATCTATGACGGTTTTCGTTGAATTATTAGTTCAACCTTTTCTGATGGCGTCATGAGTGTCATACCATGTTTAATCTAACCAAATTATTGATCGATTGTGCCTACGGTATAAATTAATCATCTTAAGGTATTCGTCCCATAACCGTTCAATGCGATCGCTTCCCATTATGTATTGCCGTTTATTTATAACTTTATATTTAAATCTTGTATCTGTTATTAAACACCGCGATGTTTCTGGGCTTTTGTAAGGAAAGTACATTTGATTTGATCTAATTTCTTGAAATATTTCGCTTACGGTGGGAACTAATTTCTTTCTATATAAATTATAAATAGTGTCTCGTAAGGTTTCCCCAATTCCTATATCAATCCTTGAATATTTCCGAGTAGTTCTTTCTTGCGGTGCGTAACACGCGCTCAGTTTATCATTTTTCTTACCGTACTGAAGGGAACTTGTGTCAATTCTGCAACACGTTCCATAATGTCATACTGGCTGCCCGAGTTCGGATTTAAGTATTTATAAATGTTTAAAATTATTTGCTGCGCTTCAACGGGAAGATGCTGGCGTGTTGTACATAATTTTAATATTACCCCGTCGCTTTCGGAAGTTCTCCAGAAAACCATGATGTAACTGCGGCTGGGTAAAATTACGTCTGCATTTACCCAGAATAATAACCAAATTAGCATACTTTAGAAATAAATTATTCATATTGCAAAACAAATTTAACATGATTACCTATATCGTTAGTGGACAACAGCATTCATTATAACGTTAAGATATTTAACAATATTCAGGGAATAGATGGTCCGTCATCTGCCAATTTTAATGTAATCTTACCTAAATACTTTTATTATAACATTTTCTAATATATATTATATTTATAGCCAGTTTCAATAAAAAGTCGCATCGCTGGAGTTTACTGCCATTGCCAAGAAAGTTATATGCGGCCTTGACCACAGGCCAACAAGTACTAACCCTATTTCTCAGAGATTACATGCTAACCGCTGACTGGTAATTGCATTTAAGTAGGGTTTTACATTCGCCTTACAATAAATAACGATGGTTAAATTCCGTTTTTTAAACTATCAATAATAGTAAGTTTGGCATTTGCCAATGAGTAACAAATACATGAGGAATGTGACTAATAGACTATCAGTTTATATACGTCTCTTTGAAAGCATTGCCTTTTCAAAATTAATTCATCAACCTGATATTAACTGTCAGTTGCACTGCTTAGATTTATTAAAAATTTTGTATTTATGGAATTCACGCTCTTAAATAAGATGACATTATTAGAATTGGACCATTATCACCGCAAATCTTCGAAATGAGATAATGAACTTTTTTAATCAGCCAAACACAATACACATAGAAGTAAACGGAAAACCCTTCAAATTATCTTAAAAGCTTTTGCAGCGAAGGCAATTACCTAAAGGAAATTACCTAATCAGTTGAAATGCCGGAAAACATAAAAATATTGGAATTATTAAAGATTATCTCATGAGTTTTTGTAATTTGCTTGTCTTCAAGTAAAATAAACGCCCTTTAAATAAATGTGTTTAAATTTGATTAATCGCTACTTCATATTTGTATGGTTTACTTAATTTTAACATGGAAATTGTTGTACCAACGTAGATTAAATCGATGATCGTTTTTTATTTATAGATGCAGTATAAGATAATTTTAATTTAAGCTTAGAAGATGGTGTTCATTTTTCTTTTATGATGGTAGTGTACATAAGACTTAACTGAAAAGTGGGCAACGTGCTTTTGAAAGGCTTTCCCTTATTTAAAATTCCCAGTACTTGTACCTTATCACACCTACTGTAGAGTGATATACATAACGTGTATAATGCGTTTAATACAATAGGCAACCCCGTCACAAATACCTGTGCATTTAGCACATTTAAGCTTAGATAGTAAAATATGCAATAATGGTATAAATATTTAATGCAAGTAGAATAGCGTAAACTTGTAATTAACATTAGTGACCGAAAGCGGCTTTAGTACACTTTGTTTTAAAGTCTACACCAGGGGTAGGCAACGCGGCGCCCGCGGGCGCCATGGCGCCCCCGATCGATTTTTAATGCGCCCTCGCTGGACTAATGTAAATGTATGATAGCCAGAGCGATTTACTTACTCTTGTCAAACGGCGATATACAGCAAGTAGTCAGTTGAGTTTAGGATTGTGCATAGATTAGCAGTTTGCTAACCTTGAGCGTATCTAATAACACGCACGTATTTTTTGTTAGTGTGTGATCGTATTTCGAATAGACCACGCGTAGACCGTGCATTTAAAACTACCAAGTAATCCGAAATAATTCTTTTCTTTCAAAACCCTTCATGGATAAATGTAAAAGAAAAAGAACATATTATTTTAACGATGAATGGGAACATCTATATTGTTTCGTTGATTACAAAGGGAAGTGTATTTGTTTGTTGTGTAATAATAGTGTTGCGATTCCCAAGAAAAGTAATATTGAACGACATTTTAAGACCGTTCATACCAATTTTGATAGTGACTATCCAATGAACTCTGAAATTAGAAGAAAAAAAATTATTTCTTTAAAATCTTCAATAACTAACCAGCAAAGTTTTTTTACTAAACCACTGCAACAACATAAAGCAGCAACGATCGCGTCATATAAAATATCGCATTTGCTAGCTAAGAATAAAAAACCATTTACAGATGGAGAATTAGTGAAAGAAGCCATGTTAGAAGCTGCTGATTCACTTTTTGAAGAATTTAAAAATAAAAAGGAAATAGTTTCAGCTATAAACACGTTGCAATTATCAGCACGAACTGTTACTAGAAGAATTGAAGTAATTGCGGAGAATTTGGAGGCAGAATTAGCAAATGATATGGAAAATTGTATTTTCTTTTCGCTACAGATGGATGAATCGACAGACGTGACAAATATATCACAATTAGCAATTTGCGTGAAGATGGTGTTTTCTGATTTTACAACAAAAGAAGAATTCCTTAAAGTTCTGCCATTAAAGGGAAGCACCAGAGGAGAAGATATCTTTTTTACTTTTAAAAAGTATATAACAGATGTAAAATTACCTGTACAAAAGTTATCGTCAATTACAACAGACGGGGCACCAGCGATGACTGGTAAGAAAAAAGGATTTATTGCCTTATGTAGACAGGATTCCTATTCCCGAAATTTATTTCTTATCATTGCCTCATACATCAGGAAATGTTATGCGCAAAAACAATCGGTTTTCAACACGTATTTACGATAGTAACAAAAATTATTAATTCCATAAGATCGGGAGCTATGCAACACAGATTGTTTAAATTACTTTTAGAAGATGAGGACGTTCAGTTCACAGATCTTCTTTTACATACTGAAGCGAGGTGGCTGAGCAGAGGTAAAATACTTGAGCGGTTTATCATGCTTTTGCAACAAATAAAGGAATTTATTGCATCAAGAGGCGAATTTTACGAGCAATTAGAAAATAAGGATTGGCTAATCGACCTCGGATTTCTGACAGATATAACGGCAAAGTTGAATGAATTAAATTTAAAAATACAAGGGAAAAATCAGCATATCGCTGACATGATTAGTGCAGTAAATGCATTCAAATGCAAGTTAGTGTTGTTGAAATCCCATCTATTGAAAAAATCATTATCAAATTTCCCAAATATAAAATATACTGTTGAGAGTTTAAATTTGAATAATGAAAATTTTACTGCTACATCATATTTAGAAATTATAGATAAGCTAATAGAAGAGTTTTCTTCTAGATTTGAAGATTTTGCAGCATTAGAACCCGTTCTAAGATTTTTCATAAATCCATTCAATGTTACTGAAGATGATGTCCTTGAAATAGTTTCAGTGTATTTCGAGCTTCATAATATCGAAGACCTAGAATTAGAAATAATAAACTTGCAAAGTGATATTATTTTAAAAGCGCATAGTAATGATAAAATGTTTTGGAACTTAGTCGATGAAAATAAGTATCCTATTTTAAGGAAATGTGCGCTAAAAATTTATTCATATTGTGCAACAACATACAATTGTGAGTCTTTGTTCTCAAATATGAAATATTTGAAATCAAAATACCGAACAAAGCTTAATGACTCACATTTAGATAATTGTTTAAGGACCGGGAACTCTAAATATATCCCCAATTATAAGAAATTAGCTGAAAATATGGACACCCAAGTTTCACACTGAATTATATGTATCATTATGTATGACACCAACAAAATAAAGTTATAAAAAATCTGTTTTTTTTAATGCCTATTTATACCTGTTGATTATCTGTAAAATATGCATTGACGTTATAACTAAATATGCGCCCTCGGTGATTTTCAAATTTAGTATTGCGCCCTTAAGGACAAACAGGTTGCCGACCCCTGGTCTACACTATCTCAGAAAAAGTAAAGTTTTGTTAGCAATCAGAAGGTTGTTATTTTAGTAAAAGAAATACCACGCGATAAGCAAATATTAATTTTCTCCATGATATGTATTATTGCTTGGATTGCAGTATACAGCAATCATAAAAATGAACCATTTTTGGTTGAATAGGGTGTAAAAGTGAATTGTATACTGGGACAGAATCACTCCTGCAACTAAAAATGCCGAAATTATTCCTATCAGTTAAGTAATTAAAAAACGAACGCTTCGCAAGCCACCACAGCTTGCATATTTTGAGTGATAAGAGCATTGCATTTAAATCCGGGATACAGAGGTGCTTCAATCTATTTGAGTGCAGGACGACATAGGTCTGGTTGCCTGCTACCGGTGGGCGGGAACAGATGCGGTGAACCGCGACCGATCATGGTTTTAAATCTCTAGAGCAGTGGTTCTTAACCTTTTTGAAGTCACGGAATACTTTGGACCATAAGAACAATTAGCCGAACACTAAAATCTCTAAGGCCATAAAACTAACAAATAATATAAGTAAACATACTTTTTATGAAGAAATTATAGATTATAGATTCCATAACAATTATAGAAGAAAACATTAATTTAAATAAAATGTTATTCTTTTAAAAACTGCAACTAAATATTTTCAATATAAAACAATGAACAATTTTCGTCAGCAATCTAATTCCATAAGCAAATCTTAACGAAATCGTTTTTAGATTCGAACGCACGCGTTCGAACGAAAGAGCAAATGTTTCTAAATATAATTATGCAACATTTGCACAAGTGGCGCCATCTAATGGTTTGTATTGTTAATGCAGGTTTATACTAGCGAATGCTTCCACACGTAAGGAATGGTTACGACATGTCCAGTATAATAAGAAACAAGCGATCATTTTCTTGGACGTGCTTCGTGAACGAACAACTTTTGTGGGATTCGGTTCATCTTGGAATACCCAAACAGTGGATTGTTGCTTAGTTTCCGGTTCATACGAATATATCCAAGTTTCGTTACCTGTTACGATGTTGTATATGGATTTTGCAGTTCCTCGGTCGAATTTTTTGAGCATTTCCTTACACCAATTAACACGAGCCTTTTTTTAAGTTTCGGTCAAATTATGTGGTATCCATCGGGAACAGATCTTTTTCACAGCTAAACGCTCATGCAAAATCGAATGTACTGCAGTCTTCGATATGCCTAAGGGTGCCTCTATCTCACTGTAAGTCACATGCCAATCTTCTTCAATCATGTTGCACACAGCATCGATGTTTTTTGGAATAACAACCGATTTTAGTCGACCTTCACGATATTCATCACTGACGGACGCACGACCACGACGAAATTCTGCAAACCATTTGTAAACAGTCTTTTCTGATGGTGCTTCATGATCAAAAGATGAACGAAGTGATTCTATGCGTTGTTGTTGAGTTAGGCCTTTACTAAAATCATAAAAAATCGTCCAACGAAAACCTTTACGTGAAATTTCCATTTTTTCACAAAATTCCTTTTTTTAAACGCTCACTGTAAACAAACAACTCGATCAATTTCTAAGCTGCCATTGTTTTCGCAATCACAAATGTCAAATTGTACGAAAATAGTAATGACACATATATAGCGCCACCTAGTGGTCGTTTGTAAAAACTTAAAGGGCTGCCCTCGTAGAACGAATTTGAAACAATTTTTATACACCGACTGACACTTGTTTGACTGAGTCAATATAAATTGTGCCTACTGGTTTCTGGTACGAACCATCTGCCTAAAAAAAAGGACGCATAGAATTTTTAGTGACGATGGACCTGCAGAAACTCTCTGGTTTTCTAAAAATGGAGTTAACATTTCGCATACAGTTCTTGCTAGGTTCTTTGTAAGCCGAAGCAGTTCTATGAAATTGGCTCTAGATAAGTTGAAACGATCACTTGTAAGTGGCGATTTGAGATTCGTAAAATTCTTTGAAACAGTAAATGTGCATTTTTCTTTAAATACTGTCAAACTACATTTGTATGGATATCTTTTGTTACTGATAATTATTACCTTCTAAAATTTTCTTCTTCATTTTTCATTAAAATAAAGAGTAGCAAGAACTTCTAGAATTACAAATGGATATATAAAACTATATATTGCTACGAATTCGTAGAAACTTAACGCCGACTGATGGCCTGTCGTTTTAGTCATTCTTTACGAACACCACGATACTGAAGTTTACTGAATACGATTATCGTCGAATTCGAACCCATTCTCTCTGTGCATAATAATTATTTTTTTTTCAATTTCAATCGCTTTATGTTTGTTTCGTAGAAGGTAACTTGGTACTCTGGTAGGTAGTGGAGAATTTTTAAAGTCCATATGGTGACTAGTTATGCAAGTGTGGTGATTTGGTGATGCGTTTGTAATTGTATCACCTATGTGCTGTCGCAATCTGAATTCGACTAGTATGTGCGATATAGTTTTTACCACAATAGCAGGGAATTTTGTACATATCTGCTAACTATAATCTTGATATTCGATCTTCGGATGAGCAAAAACCGATGCCTAAGGTTTCTGAAACTGCGAAGACTGTCTTTATGCTGTATTTTCTAACAACCTGCCTCAAAACTGACAAGAATATTTTTGCAAGGAGTAAGAAGGAATTGTTCTTATCTTAACAAACACGCTACATTTAAGAAATTCTTGTCCGCCCTGAGTAACACAAAATCCGCTAAACACGTCTATGTGTCCAAAAACTTGTCTGGCTTAAACAGTACGGTTAAAACACTTTCCAACCGACCAAGCAACACGGTGTTACACCTCCTAATTCGACGAAACGAGAAGCTAACCTTAACGTCTACAGATGTACCAAAATTAAAAACGTTGCCATCTAATACTGCACAAAACACCAGCTTATGTTTATGAATTAAAAGCATCGCAGATCGAATCCGCCATTTTACGGATTGTATAATCTCCGAAACACATTGTATGCGTTTTCAATCGAATACCATTTTCTACACTTTACACTGTTGTACATCTGGAAAAATATGTTCTTCTTCTTTTTCAGCCTCCTTCAATCCAATTCTGGATGTAGGCCTCCTCTAACTCTCTCCAATTTCCTCGGTTTTCGGCTGTTCTCCTCCAAGCGAACCCCAATCATTGTTCTTCCTGTCTCTTAGAGAAATATGGAGCGTTTGTCTTTCCATCCCTCTTTGTGCTTTTATTAGCCTGTCCATGATTCTTTTAGTTAACGTCCAGGTTTGTGCTCCATAGGTCGTGACCGGTAACACACACTGATCATAAACTTTGGTTTTTGGGTGTTGTGGAATAGATTTGTTCTTCAGGATGTAGCTTAGCTTTCCGAAGGCTATCCATCCAAGTTTGATTGGTTTGATTATCTCTCTTCTTGGTTCTTTTTATACGATTTAATTATTTGGCTCAGATATACGTATTCCGAAACTTGTTCTAAAGTGTTTTTGTTAATTGTAATTTCAAGCTCTTCTAGGGTATTTGTCACTACTTTAATTTTTGTTTGATTGATTTTCAGTCCGGCTTTTCTTGGGTTTATATCAAGTTCATTTATCATTATATTTTTTTTAATCAACAAATAACTTAAAATCTGCAAAATAAACACGGCACATAAAGCTTACATTTATATACATCATTAATTTTTTCTCTACATATACAAATCAGCTTCTATATTGATAGATTTAACCTATTAAAAAGCCAACAACTAACGTGTACAGTTATTTTTAATGTACACTTATTTACTCAAACTAGCTTACCCAACAATCTGCCAACGTTGGTTGCATACATTATGAATACGTCTGCAGGCGGTTGTTAGAATGTCCGGTTGTACTCAAAAGCATTCTAGAACTTCTTTTTTGTATTTTAAATGAGAAAATTAACAGTTAACCAATTTGCTCATTCATGTTTTCATTTTATTTTAAAACTAGTTATTCCATTGTCCTTCTGGACCTTTTGGAAATGTCTATAAAAATTTCTCATCCTATCAGCATTGTCTTTTTTTCAACATAATATAATAATGTAACGATTGTCGTCTTCCGTTTGTAATCAAGTTGTAATAAGTAGTACACCTTAAACATAAAAAAAATTATATTTATTTTAATTATTATAAAAACAAGTATAATTGTCAAATTTTAGTTCATTAATTTATGAACTTTATATATAAACGTTCTCTTCGTTAACGATTGCTGAATTTGTGACGTCAATTTAGTCATCTTAAGACTAATACAAGCATCTGAATTTTCGGTAGTTAAGCTGCTCCTGTTCTTACTTAGAATAAATTTCATGTGTGAAAATATTTGCTCACATTAATAAGTAGAACCGAACCCGGGCAAAATGGCCTAGCCAATTTTTTTTAAAGATGAAAACTTCGTCGAATTTGATGCACGTTGATATCATGAGAAGATGATTGTCTTCCGTTTTTTCTAAATCTTTCCGCTATGTCTTGAATTTATCTGTCCACAACGTTGGAACGTTTAAAATCAATTATTTCTAAACTGAAATTGTCAATTTTAAGATATTCAAAATACTGCAAATCTAAAATATTTTCTTCTATTTCCTCGTGAGATCTACTTTCAAATTCATTTCTAATGTTCAAAATCCAACTTTCGAACATATTTAGATTGCTTTCATCCACATTTTCCTTCTCACGGCTTCTTAACAAGGGAAAGAAAAGAAATATTTTAGTCAGTTTCAAATAATAGGTATTAACTTAGAAGGAAAACTCTTCCATTCCTCGTACATTTTCAAAATTGTGTGGTTATTTCCTTGGAGTCGTACATTGAAATCATTATAATGGTTCATTATGTCTGTTAAGAACCAAAGTCTTAAAAATTATTGTTAATCATTGAGTTCGAGACCATTTCCGCCGATTCCATAAAGAAATATTTGTATATCATCAAAGCGCTCTACAAATCTTTACTTTACTTAACCATTGTATTGCAGAATGTAACAGCAAATCTGCATATTTCGATTCAATTTCCTCCAAAAAAGCTTTGAAGCGCCTACTATTATGTTTACGATCTTTCAACAACCTTTTCCATAACTTCTTTAAGTTGTTGCGTAGATGCCTTTGCAAATAAATTTTCTTCATGTATAAATGTTTATGTTTTATAATTAATTTTGAAACTATATTTTATTTGTGGAACTCAAAAGAGTTACTTGAAATTATCAAATGGGTCACTTGGCGACTCGCGGGTCACAGGTTGCCGACATCTGTTCTAGATTAAATTTAATCTAAAATTAAATAATAAAAGGTAACAATTACCTAAAAATTTAGAGTTTGAAGATTAAATGTGAAAAGATATTCAGGAATTACGGGCCAATCAGCCGCAATGCAAGAAAGTAAACTTGAAAAAGAATGGATTATGTTCAAATTTTAGATACACTCCTAAACTATTTCTCTGCGTAGTCACCATTCGAATTTAAGCCCTTATCATATCGTGGTACAAGTTTTTGTATACCTTCGTCATAGAAAGCTGTTGCTTGTGACCAAAACCAATTTTGTGTTGTCGTTTTGAGGTTGTCGTCGTCTAGAAAACAGTCTCGGTTATTAAGAACATGTTTAGGATGAGGAAGTGGTGATATTAACTTGAGGCGAAGAAGAGATAGATAAATTGCATGCAGCGGGCATTAATGTTAAAAGTACGACTCCAGAGATTAGCAATACTCGCCTTTTGTTCTGAATCGCCCTTCTCAACTTCTGTTACAGTCGCACTATACACGTTTGTATTGATTTTCGTACCATGTTCCAAGGAAATCAACCAAGAATAAGCTTTTCCTGTTCCAACAAACAGTAGCCATAAGCTTTTGGTTCTCGAACTTTTACATAAACTTTTTGGCTTTAGGGCAACTCGCCGCTTCCACTGCATTGATTGTTGCTTGCTTTCAAGGTTTGGATACGAAAGTTAAGTTTCGTCGACAGTCACAATGTGATTCGGGTACTCATCGGCATCATTGCAGATGCCATTCGCTGGTTTTTGTGAACATCCGACAATATTCTTGGCATCTAATAAGCTTGGTAATTATTATTCCTGGGACCTTATACTAAATTTTATACATTTTTTAAATTAAACTCGTAAGTTACAATAGAAGATGAAGTTGCAAATTTACAACCACATATGATTATATTTTAATGTGTAACTTGCAGATTTTAATTTTAATATCGTAATTTTTCGTTATAAGTTGAATTATAAGTTTGAAATCGTATTGTCATTATTTTTTACAACTAAATAATACTTTAAACGTCTCGACCCTCAATTCTTCTACTCCCGGATGTAGTCATTTTTAATCTTAAAACGTATAAATGTAATTTTTCTATATTTGTCCTTAAACCAGATTTACTTAAGCTTGTATGACATGACGTGAAAGTTTGAACAAAGTTTACATATAAATATAGGTGAAAATATTTAGAACTGTTACACACACATAATTCTTAAGTAAATTTTTGTTAAATTTGTATGTAAATTATTAAAACTCTTTCTAAAATTGGACGTAATATTCGTAAAAAACAGAGCACAAGTGGGTAAACCCAACGGAAAATTCAGGGCATGGCGGTTGCACAGCATACATTAATTTCACGAGGAGGAGATGGAGTTAACGGATGGTGCAATATAAAAAATGTTAAGTAATGGAGTGAAAATTACTACATACTACAAATGTGTAAGGATCCCACCAATTTTATCTAATGTCAAACACCTCATCGTATTCACGATGATAACCTTCTAATCAATATAAAATAGGGGCAACAAATACAGAATATCCCCGAAATAATATGAAAAAATAAGTACAACTAACTATTTGACCAGTGATACAAACCTAAACCATGTAATGGCTAAAATATCACTAAAATGTTTATTAATACACAAGCAAAATTGCAAAATTTAGGATAAAAAGTATTTACAAGTTTACCCGCAAATTTTGCATTAAATTTAACGTTGTGTCATGCAGACTTTAGTGTATAACTTCTACGTTTAAAGTTGTATTTTATGATTAAAGGCAGTATTGGAAATTTACAGTTTCAGGGGAATTATATTTTCCACGCTTGAATTAGAAATTTCCTAAAAGTCCGCGATTAATAGTCGTACTTTTGTGATAAATGCCAAAATTGTTTGAATTAACTTGACAATTTATAACTTAAAGCTGACGTTTAATATCCTAATTATCATACTTAATGTAAATTTCAATTTGTGTCTGGAATTACGGGACTTTGAACGTCGAAGTTTAAATGGTAATAGGTACTAAAAGATTTTAAATTTATGAAAACATGTTAGAATAAAAAGTAGATTGGAAATTTTAAACCAAAATTACAAGCAGTAGCAGAATTTAAATTTTGTGTAACATATCAGCTGCTTTCTGAGATAGGTATGTACAAATATTATAGGTATTAATCAAACAAATAAATGAACTTGTATGCAATTAGCAATAATAAATTTCTTCTGTTAATTTAAATATTAGATATCCTTAATAATAATATATAGAGTAAAGCAGGAAGATCGTGCTCCTTCAGTAATAAATATCACCTGCATTACCATTTATGCTGAGAGAAGAAGTTGTTTACTTTTACCACATATTTTGCAAAACTTAAACATTTTTGCCACGCTTATTTAAATGCGCTGATGTAAGAATATTTTTGGCATTTAAACAAATTTGGAAAATGGAAAAGCGAAACGTTTTTTCTAAATCATGGAATACTTGCAGAAGTTAATCTTAAAAATTACTTCGAACTTATTATTTTCAGTTGCTTAAAATCAATGGCAAATCTATAAATATTAGGAGTCCCAATGCTATTTTATTGTAAAGCCCATTCACGAACGCGAATCAAGAAATATAGCATTTAATAATTTTTCCAAATGCGGGTTAGTGCTAGTCCCTAGCAGTAATAAATTTTCATTATTTAAAGCCAATTTGTACAACAGAATTGAACCACTAAATATCATGTATTATTCTTTATTCGGAAAATTGAAATTTTAATAGTAATTTCGGCACTAGTGACCTCATGGTGAACATGAACCTAGGAATATAGGACACGTCAACACACAGAAATTCCATATATCCATCAAATCCCTACTTTACCTATTACATATTTATAGCTATATGTGTTGAATGAATCCCTCTTCCAGTTCTAACACGAACGGAAATAATTTCCTTGGAGGAAGGTGATGCATAAATCACGTAATATGCATGAAAATGCACAGTCTGAAAGGGCTGATATATTCTTTTGCATATTAAGCGGTCATGTTATTGACAGGTTACGCCTGAATCAGGTTCTATTAGAGACTAGCATACCCCATCTTTCAGACGTATTTTGTAGGCTAGGTATTTTTCTTCTTAATCATACACAATTCCGGCGAGGTCTTTTATCGATTTCAGTATGTTTGCATGAAAATTTGCAGTGACAAATCCATTTCTGCCACATTTACGTTGCAATTTATAAACCATTTCTTGTAAATTGAGCTTCCTGACGCATTGTCCAGGTCGACATACAATAATTATGAGAAAAATTGCTATTATTACGGTTTTTCTTAAAGCAAATAATTTTTATTTCGATACTAATTTTGTAATTGTCAATATTGTCCGAATTATTATTAATATAGTATTGTAGCGTTTTCTGATGCTCTTATGTAGAAATATTTATCAAACGATCCACCTTATATATCTGGAAAATCAAACGAGATGTTAAGCCAAGGTAAACGGTAAAGTAACACCTACAATACTAGTCAAATAGGATAATCTCTTCTCGAAACAAAATGGAAAAATATTTATTCGAAAAACGAGTGAATCAATAAAATAAAATTATCAGTTGATTTTGTTACCTTTATTCAATTAGAGAAAACAAACAAACAAACATCTAGCAAGCCCAGGAGATGGTCAAAGTGAATTATCTGCTTTTCTTAAAAATAATCATCCCATTCCACCTAGCTTATACCGCTTCAGCACATTTCCAGCTGTATACCGGGTCTAACATGTCCCACCCTTGAAAGCCCCGTACCCCAACTACATCTAAGACACCACAAACCCGGAGAAAGTGCAATGCTCAGGAATCGAACCTAAGCGACTTGATAGAATAATTACGAATTTAAGTGCCTTGGCCATTACTCTTCTACTGCGGTCCCCAATTACAGTATAATCTATTTTGAAATGATTTTCTTACATTCGCTCTTGTAAGCGATTCCGCGATTGGTTGCTGTATGCAACAGTTTTTAAACGAATCCTTAGAAAAATCTACAGACGTGAAGCCCGGAGATTTTGATGCCCATTCCGCAGGTCCGTATCGAACCGGAAATTAAATTGTCAAACCTCATAATTTGAGTGGTATATAATCAAAGATAATGGCGCTATAAGCTAGCGCTTTTTTTTTATAGATGTGCGATTATAAGACTGATAGTTTTGAATTAATAAATTTTTATATTTTTATAATTTATATAATATGATAGTTAAGTGTAAACATTAAACTGTGAATCCTTCTCCTAAGCAAAGTACCTAACTTGTTTGTATATAAATACGCCACCCTAGATAATCAGGTGTTCATAATCCCTGAAATGGTCTTCCTCCGGGGAAATGGCGATTGTTGAATAACTCGAAGTCTTTAACTGAATGATAAAACGTCTATAGAAATGAATTTTTGTATGCGTGACATTTTACTGTATATATCGCATTATATGCAAATTGGTTGAATCAATCTCGCACCACGGGGATTTGCAGTGAATCTAGATATAAGGCACATGTAATTACTCGACAAAGTTGTACACACAATACGAATATCAACATTGCATTTACGAACATAATAGATAGGCAACTAGATACTGTTACGCCTGTTGTTTATTATATTTGCCCTAAGTTTAGTATATTATGTAAATATGCATTAATGAATTATTTAAACACGTCGTTAGATGGCACCAATCAATACAATTAAGATTTTATAAGCTTTCAGTAGTACAATAACAATATTATTTCACGTAATTTAGTGCTTCCTAGCACTCCAATTTTAATAAATATAAGAACACTTGTTATATTTAAAATAAAACAGCCTTTTCAAAATTTTTAATTTATTTGTTAGTCTAGATTGTTTTGATGGGCAGAGGTGAATTTGTAAAATCTTGTTTTCTCCACATAGTTCAACTAAGGAATTTTCACTTAGGTATCAGAAAAATTCTTTAGTGGTTATTCTAAAGTGAGAATTATCATAATATATATATATATATATATATATATATGTATAGCTGATAAGTTGTCACCTCAGTGTCGCGGATACGACGGACTCACCTCACCCTCTTTTAACCACTCAAATAGAAATATAAAAGCATATATGTGGTAAGGGGGACCTCCTTAACAGGGTTTTCAAAAGAGGGGAAAAGATTTTCCTTTCGAATTTACATCTACAATAATAGATAAATAAAATCCGTTGTCACCTCAGGCGCATATATAATAAAGCAGATATGGACCGTTCGATCGCACCTCAAGCGGTGTTGCCGCAAATTTTGAGGTGTGTAAGTCTGAGACAGTTAACACAAGGTCTTTTTGTATATG
>JABXWE010016096.1:0-11607 GCA_014611495.1 Limonius californicus | reverse complement strand
GATAATGAATCAGAATCCAATGGGCGTGGCATGTTAGCGCTTGGATCTCCCACTTGTTTTTGAAGTAACTGTCAAAAACAGTTTTAAATTTTCGTATTCGTAAAAACAGTAAGAACTAAGTATGAATAATTCAGACAGCGAAAACGCTGAAATGTGTTCGCCACCACAAATAACGGAAACCGCGAAAACGACGTGTAATTTACTGCCGAGGAAATCGCAGAAACAGTACACACGGCATAAAATCGTTGTGGCTAGTGAACCGATATACGTTCATCTAAAGCAAAATTATTATAATACTGATTCAGACAAAAAATTGTAACTTCCTATGAAATAGTCGTAGAGAAAGTATAGTCTCCTACTCGTGTAGAATAGCTATTATTCACTCGGATGATTCTGTCACTCGCCTTCGGCTCGTGACAGAATTTTCATCCTCGTGAATAATAGCTGTCATTCTACACCCGTTGAAGAATATACTATTATCTAGTATTTTTAAGTTTGGAAGAAAAAAAATTTTTTTTTATGTGAAATTTTTTTTTATGGAAAAGAAAATGTTGCTCTTAATTTCTCAAAACCCATCGCAATGTTTACAGGACGTACTGAAAACACAAACTTCAATTGTTTTTACCACACATTGCTGCCCTATCAACGCCTGCTCGAATATTCGCACTTTCATTTGAATATATTTTGGTAAATATCTCCGTTATTTATCAACCGATTTTGAAAAACTTTTTTTTGTTGTTTTCAGCATAAAGAAAGCTATCAGATGAGGTATCAGAAGGGGTACTTTGCTATTTGAAATATTAAAGTTGGAGTTGCTAGGGCTTAGGCGTTGAGGGGTGGGGGGTTGAAAATTACATCTCTAAATGACAATTTAAAAATAAAAATCGACGTGTCCGAGCATTTTTATGAAATATTTTTCTCAACGATTTTATAGAATTTATCCGTTACTTTTGGGAAGCACTGTATATGACATGAACCAGAATTATGTGAGCAATTCTGTCTGTGAGCATTCACAAATGGGCCAAAATTACGTCGACATATATAATATATATAATTCTGTAGATTTTTGAATATGAATTCACAGAATTTTGTACAATTGATTTACTATGTTTAACTTGAGAAATTCCTTTAACATTCCTAGACAGTTACTATGATATAGTCAGAGAACTACTTATCATCTCGGCTATACTTGCTAACTTACTACTATTCCTTTCAATGTTTTGCTGTTATTGTGTCTACGTTTATTAGAATGGGGAACAAACATATATTTCTACGCCAAACACGGTTTCTTCAATTTTTACCAAATGCATAGCTGTTCGTCTTGCGTTTTGTTTATATAATAGAGTAGCCAGGATACAGAATAACGTATACAAGATAAAGTTTACCTCTCTGACTTCTGTGATAATTGATGAATGCTAAAAGTTGTTCATATACGCATCAATTCGACGCAGATCCGAGTATAATCTGCAGAGATTAAGAGTGTGAATGTGTCAGATCCTATTACCCTTATAGAAAGTCATTACTTTTGTGACATAGAATTAATTTTGTTTTTTCAATAAGGATTGTAGACGGCCATAGAAACTACAGCAGTGTTCTGCTGTGTTTTGGTGCATGTAATGATGAAGTTACATTCATAAACGCAGTTATCTACTGTAGCTGTAAAATTGTTTGATGGTAAGCTGCAAATGAACAAAGAAAGTGAATACAAATGAACAACTGCATTTGTTTGAAGCAAAGCATGGGTGGGTTGTTTTTTCATAAATGACACGGTTACAGGCCGGCGATGTTCATTTTTTTATTTGTTTATGTTTCTTATTTATTATTTTATTGCAGATATATACATCACACAATATCACCAGATGAAATCTATATGCATATCAATCCTGGGTCCGCAGATGATATGCCAGAGGAGCCATCTCATGCTACACTCACCATCACAAGCACAGATCCCCACACCAGAGAAACAAAAATTAATCGTTTCACGTGCGAGTATGATGGCTGCACTCGAACTTACAGCACCGTCGGTAACTTACGTACTCATATGAAGACCCATAAAGGTACTTACAACAACTATAACATTTTATTCATAGATACAGTGAATGACCTCACTAATTCTAGTGGCCTCTAATATATGCTGCTATTTATTATTGTTTTGTACCTTTTTGTTTATTTAAATGAAACAAATTTAAAAATTGCTGTTACTCGTATTACTTATAAATATTTTGTACAAAGTCTAAATGCATGCTTCCTAGTATATTTTGCATGTAGTATCATCTTTTTGTTTTTAACTAATACGTACTAGCTGGCCCAAAGAATATAAATTCAATAATATGTGCTTTCAAATAAAGTTACATATTTATATATGGGTTTCCAAACCATTGATTTGATGAGAGCTATGAGAAAAATGATAAAATCAAGATGAAAAAAAATCCTTTAATTCTCATAAAAGCGGAGCATGAAATGCATATGTACATTTGGACCTCTATGCGGTCATCTTCAGTGCTGTTAGATTGCACGCTGGAGCAAAGCAACAACGTGACTTAACGGTCAAGATCAAATGTGCAGTCTAACAGCACTGAAGATGACCGCATAGAGGTCCAAATGTACATATGCATTTCATGCTCCGCTTTTATGAGAATTAAAGGGTCTTTTTATCTTAATTTTTTCCAAACCATCGTTGTATATAAATATTTTACCAGTGTACCAGTTTTATTTCTGATTTCTTTTATGAAGATAATTCATATAGTTGGTGACATATGGGAAACGCACGTTTTTCAAATAAAAGTGTACTCGGTTGATTTTGATGAAAAAATTACTTTATTTTACAAAACGAAAAATCAACATCTACCATTTGATTTAACATAATTAGGTATGAACAATTATGTAACGCAGGTGGCGGCCATCCTCTTGAATGCACACTTCAAGTCTGTGCCGGAAGTTATCCATAACTATGGCTAATAGCTCTCGTTTAATCAAATGCACTTCTTCTATAATGGCATCATTCAACGTCTTTAAATTACGGGTTTCTGAACATAAACACGTTCTTTTAAGTATCCCCACAGGCAAAAATCACAGGAGGACAAGTTCGGTGATCTTGGGGGCCAGGGCACGTTACCGGAACGCGAAATGAGGCGTTCAGGGAACATGTTCCTCATAACTGCCATCGATGCGTTGCCAGTGTGCGCTGTGCCACCATCTTGTTGAAAATAAACATTTATTATGTTTATTCGTCGTCCTTGAAGTTCTGGTCGAAAAAACGTATGCAACATATGAATGTAACGATTCGAGTTCACAGTCGCTGTAACGTCGTTCTCCTAAAAAAAAATTCGGTCCGATTACACCAAAAAGGGCAATGGCACGCCAAACTGTCACACGCTGAGAGTGGAGAGGTTTTTCATGGGTGTTGCGAGGATTTTCAGGCGCCCACTAGCGAAAGTTTTGTTTATTTACCGAACCGTTTACGAGAAAATGAGCTTCATCGCTCACTATCACTACTGCATTTGGGTCTTCATCAAACACCACTTGGATACGCACAGTGAAGTCCAGTCGTTGTGGGTAGTCTCTCATATTGAGCTGCTAAATTTGTATGGATGGAATTTTAAATCTAACGTAAAATTTTTCTCATAGATTCACAGCTTATCTGTAACTCGCGTGCTTGTTGACGTGCCGGTCGACTGGGGCTCCTCATGATTGCCTCTTACCGATGTTTTCTGGTGTCCTCTCATTTCTTCTAGGGCCTGGCGGCTTTTTCTTTATAGTGTTTCCTCTTAATCTGAAATCTTCAATCCATCGCAGGATCGTATTGCGGCTTGGAATTGCGCCATTCCGACCGATATTAAAATGGCGACGAAAGATCTGCCGTGTTGCAATGACAGGCTCACCGTTTAGAACAAACGTATCGTACGCGAACACGCGTTGCTATATTGTCCACAGCTCCGTTGCAACTAAAACGGTAGGCCACCTCGAATCGAATGTCCCCAACCGCATCTCGCTACCACCACTTACAACTGTATATTAGCCATTCTAAAAACGTCCGTTTCCCATAAATCACCCTGTATAATAATCTAATTACTATGATGTTGTTTACATGATCAGAATATTGGCATAATAGTAAAAAATTACAACGATTAACACTTGAAGATTATAAACCTAATACAGATTCAAAAACATATTAACACTGCTAGGCAGTTTAAGAAGTCCTGCCATTAATATGGGGGCCAGTGTTAATAAAATGGAGTTTTGTCTGAATTGGTCTGTACTAGTAATAATAACACATTTAGACTGATGTAATAAGGCTTTTGAGGCGGCCGTGGGTTAGAGGTTAGCGCGTTAGACTTCTACGCTGAGGGTCCTGGGTTCAATTCCCGGCACCGGGACATCGGATTTTTAACGGCCGTTCTCCCTCGCAAGGCAATGGCAAACCAGCGAGGTATTCTGCCTAGTAATTTTTCTCTGGGGTAGAAGCGTTTACACTTCCCGTGGTTCGGAGTCCACGTTAAACTGTAAGTCCTCTATGTCTGTGACACTCTAAAAACGCGCACACAGCACTCTAAGAAGAGAATAACGCTTTATACAATGCAATGCTGTAACAGGCACATTGAAAGCTTTAGTTGTCCAAGTTTGGATTTCACAGTTTACATACAGTTTCTGATAGTAATTTATATTTAAATGACCATCTTTTTGTCTCTGACGGGCGACTTAATTTTGTAGTAATGGGTATTTTCATCTTAAGCAAGCTGTCGAAAAATAGTCTGTTGGATTGTAAACGAAACTGTTTTTAAATTAAAGCGATACTTTCACTTTTTTGATCAAGTTAAACAGGTATGGAAGCTGATTCCTCATTCCCATTCCCAGAGATATATATTGGGAATTTCCAGTTGCAAATTTCTTCTTCTTCTTGTTCTTATTGAACTAATAGCTTGTTCATTCCAGATTATCTTTCCACCTCTTTTTTGGCCTTCCGGGGCAGCGCTTCTCGCGTGATCTTCTATCTCATACTATCTTGACCTGCCTGGTCTCGATCATTCTTGATATATGCTGATTCCATTCATCTCTGCGTTGTTCTACCCATTCTCCCATCTTTTGTATATTACATTCTTGTCTATTATCTTCGCTTCGAATGTGATCTCTTAGGGATTTGTTTGTTATTTTTTGATGTGTCTTCATTTCCACAGTGTCCAACATCTGTTTTAACTGTATCTGCACGTGTTTCTGAGGCATATGTACAGATTTGTATACTCTTATCTTCAGTTCTGTTTTTAGTACTTATTTCGCCATATGCAATCGTTCAGGCATCCAGATATTCTCAAGGCTTTATTGGCTTGTCTTTGCACTTCATCATTCAATCTTCTGTCACTCGTTATTTCTGTCCCTAGGTAGTTGAAGCTGTGTACTTGTTGTATTATTTGTCCGTCTAGTTGTAGTTTACATCGGAGAGGTTCTCTATTTATTGTTAGGCATTTGGGTTTGTCTCTATAGATCATCTTCGTTGTTAGCAGCTAGCGCTGTATCGTTGGTCTAACATATTATTCTAATTTCCCATTCTGTAGCCTTGATATCTTCAATTAATTCATTCATTATCGTGTTAAATAGCATTGGACTTAATGAGTCTTCTTGCCTAATGCCCTTGTTTACTGGAATTTTTTGGATAATTTATCTTCTTTTCTTCCATCAGCACTACAATCCTGGGTGGGTCTTGGCCTGTTCTATTATCTTCTTCCATTCCTTTCTTTCCCCTGTCACTCTCCACCAGTTCCTTATCCCCCTTACAAATCCAGAAACTAAAATATCAAAATGTTGATATATATTATTTTAGAAAATTGAGATAATACTGTTTTTTTGTATACAGTTTTTTGAAAATGTTTATTTTGAAATAAACTTTCAAGTTGTGACAAGCTAGTAATGTTAAAGATACAGTTTTCCTTATGTGATATTTTGAGTAATTCTGAATCTAATTGAAGAATTAGATTAAATTGTGTTGCTAACAAATCTATATCTTTTTGTTTATGCAGCTGTATGGCAAATCAATGAAAAGCAGGATTTAGTAAGTATATAGTAATAGTTACAATGAACTATTTATCAGAGTACAAGGACCTTGTTTTTAATCAGAAATACAAAATTATGTTATAAAGGAATTTATTACTGCAATTTTGTGTATGAATTACTTTTTAAATACTTAATTATTTTTTAGAATACAATTGGATAAGTATAATACATCAAAAATTTGTTAACCATAATTACAAATTACTCTAAATATAATAGTAATTATATACAATTGCAATACTTAAGTACGAGGCTTATTCGGAAATTAGAGGTCGATTGGAGGTTAAACAATAATTTAAAGTTGAAAGATAATTGTATAATGTTTAAATCTTACGCTCTTAAATTATTTATCCATGTAGTGATCATTTGAATTTAGACACTAATCATATAATGCTACAAGTTTTTGTATATCTACGTCATAGAAGGTTGAAAACCAATTTTGTACCGTCCTATTGAGATCGTCGTCGTCGAGAAAACGGTCGCGGACTCTTATAAAATTCGGAAGATGGAGGAGAGGTAACAGTCACACGGCGCTGTATGGGATATGGCTAAAATTTCTCAATTGAATTTGCTCAATAAGTTGCACAGTGCGAGCCGTCGCGTGCGGTTGGGCGTTATATGCAAAAGTACGACTTCAGAAGTCAGCAATCCTTGCCTTTCGTTCTGAATCGCCTTTTTAACTTTCACCATACACGTCTGCATTAATTGTCATAACACGTTTCCGAAAATCAACCAACAATACGCCTTTTTTGCCCCAAAAAACAGTAGTCATAAGTTTCGATTCTCAAACATTTGCTTGAACTTCTTGGCATTAGCGGAACTTGTATGCTTCCACTGCATTCATTGTTGTTTGGTTTCACCAATAATTAGGAAATCGAAATCCTGTCTTCAGTCACTATGTAATTTAGGTACTCATCGCTAACAGTATTGTAGCGAAGCAGGAAGGTCAGTGCAGAGGCCATTCGCTGGCTTTTGCTGAACATCTGTCAATATCTTTGGCACAAAGTTTGTGGTGTTATAGCCTGCTCGTGACTATTTCATACCATACCGTACGTGAAATTTAACGAAAAGTTGCGGCCATTTCCGAAATCGTGGAATGCCGATTTTCATGAGTTTTCTTGTTTACTTTTTCCACAAGATCGTCGTTGACCACAGGTCTCCCATTTCGTTCTCTTTGAAATCCCTTGTTACGGGCCAAACGAGCTTTTTCGTCGACCCGCAACAGAAAAGATGGAAGTGCCTTCGGCTTAGCTCAGAGGAGTAGGGACGGTTCACGAGAAACGCTTAAGGGAAGGAAATCGAACGTAGTTGTGTACAGAGTGAGTCAAAATTAGTGGGCGCCACCTTCCAAATCACGGTTGATTGCAGGTTCTCGTGGAAGGCCGAGAAGCCAGCAGCTCATGGGAATCGGACTCACTTTTATTGTGCCTCCTCCTGTATATAAAGCTTTACAAAGTTAATGCACAATACAATAAAAATACACAGAAATAAAAGATGGTGAATTTTAAGACAAATATAGCTCTATTGTTTGAAATTGGTGACACATAATTAAAAAAAAACAATCAAAATGGTACTAACTGTAACTGGACAATAGGGAAGTTTGGGGCGTTCGAATCAAAGAGCTCGCCGCCAGTGGCTTGCGATATTTACTTTATTAAACCACAGACCTACGCAGCCAGTGACGTTGGAGTTTACAAAAATTGCAATTTACAATTACACCTTACAATTAACAAATAATGGCAACTGGCGACTGAAGGTCGCTTTGCGTTACATCAAGAAAATGGGTTCAGCAATCAGCACTTTAAGCCAATAAAATGAATCTTGGCACAAGTTTTCACAATAATACAGTAACAATGTTTACCTTAGTTTTCTTCAAATAGGGAGTAGAGAGAGGCACAATTTGGGGTGTTCTTGGGTCATGAGGAGGCAGGCAAAAATAAAGGCTGGATCACGATGGTGACAACGTTACGGGCCAAGACTTTCTTTGGATAATGGGAAATTCGGGAACGAAATATTTTTGCCGCACAAACTTCCAAGTTGTTTGTCGTAGCAGCGGCACATCCCGAGGGGCAGGAAAGGGGTTCGATATTAATCCGCTAAAGGCGGCAAATTCGCAATGAATTGCCTTCCAAGGGTTAAAATACAGTTCTTTAAATCCGACACTTGTCGATGATTCTGTTCACCCCACGGTGATAACGACGATACGAAAATTTACGCGATGGACACCCATCGAAAACCCAAGCCACCCCTGCAGTACTTGTTATCGGCGCTGAGGTGTTCACAAGCAACCGGGTCGAACGAAAAAACGAACGTCAGCATGCATCGGCCGAAAATATTTCACCATATTACGAACTATGGTGCAAGTATTCTAAAACAAAATCCTGTACGTGCACTTCCGGGCCATTCTGCAAACAAAGGATTCCAAGAACTGTTTTCGATCGGCGCTAAACACTAAACATGCATGCCAAGCGTTCCCTTAAGTTTCGAAAGTGACCTCCCATAAATTAATCTTTGAACATCATAAAATAGTGATCGACGGCAATTAAAATAAGACTTTAATTCCTATGAAGTGGTAAACTCAAACGAACATAACACCCTTACACCAGTGTCTGACCTTTCCTTCACTCATGGTGCCTGGACCATAAACCTTGCACGTTTGGCGGTAAATTTCGGCAGCGTTTCGTTTTTGGCATGCAGAAAATGAATCGCAGGGCGCACTTCATACTTAGCGGGATTTTCAATCGTAGTGTTCATTTTAGCGTTTTATTATACAACTGAATATGTATAATGCCAGAACCATGGTAAAGCGACGTGTGGTTACGTCATTAACCACCAAAGCAACTCTATAATGCACGAAATGTCTACGCCACTCATTCGGGGGGAATACTTACACAGCCTCTAGCTTCCGAATAAGCCTCGTGTAATATCACTTGAAATAGTAATTAGTTACTACCATACAGTTACTTGAATTAATTACGTGTTTCCTGTATGGAAGTAACATAGAAAATGTAGGTTTATCTATACATATTTATACATGTTTTACGCGCGTGTAAATTAGAAAGGTGATTAAATTATTTATATAGTAACAGCAACACACAGTTAATGATTAATCATAAATATGATGCTAGGCGTTTCCCTGTTTGAATTATATAGGTTTCTGTTTTAATTAATTAATCGCTTTTACTTGTTGTCAATCTAAGCAAAGGTATTTTATGGTCTTATAAAACTTGTAATACATTATACTATAGACTGATTTATGGGAACAATGATCAACATAGAATATTGGTAGAAGCTTGCTAAAGTGCTTGGAGCACTGATCATACTACATATTTATAATGAAATTTAATCTGTTGCAGTATGTATACCTTTGATAGCGAATACTCTTAGTGGGTTGTAGATCAAAAACTAAAACAACTTCTGCAGATGTTATGTTTGTATGTGCCATGCCTTTTATAGCAACTTTTATGTGTCATGCCAAGAGAATTTTAGATAAAGATGTGTACGGCAACAGGAGTCCTGTGATAGCATTATTTCTAGGGAATTATGAATTATTTGTTAGTAGTTGTGAAATAATACTTTATTTATTTCAAGTGTTTTTTTTGTTAATGTTAGCCGTACTATCAAATCGTTTTCCACCTTATTCATATTGTTTATTTAGTAAAAATAATTTTGTTTTACAATTGTTATCGCGAATTGGGTTCTTTACTTATTTTAAATATTGGTTAAAACTTAATAAGTTAATATTTGAATGTTGACACAAACCAATTTGTAAATGCGAAATTACTCATTTAAAAGTACATACCTGGGAAGGCAGTATTGCAACTTGTAACTCTATGTGATTTCAGTTAGATGTACTTTTGTTTCATTTTCGATTTTATGTTAATACCGTGCTAATTTAAACTGACATATCACATGTTAAAATATTTTAGGAGAATTCTTGAAGTAAACGATTAAACACTTAATTTTTAAAAGAATATTTTTTATACTCAATTTCTGTCTCGTTAGAAAAGTAAAAAATATTTTTTATGGTACCTTTACATAGGGGAAACTGACTATTACAATATATCTATTCAAAAATGATTTTTTGATACATCAAATATCCAAAATATACAATTATACTGAAAGAAAGGCAGAAATTCAACTTTTTTAAAGTCAGTAGAGTAATAAAATATATAAATAAACCACAGGTGGTAACTTAAGCACACAATTTATTAATTAGTAAGTAAATATAATATTATAACAGGTTTTTTTATACTTAGTTATTAATACAAATTCTAACAAAGTGAAAACAAAGCAGGAAACAATTATTAAAGCAATGTATAGCCAATCTACCATGATATTTATATTTATGTAAAGTATTGATTACGCATTCGCTATATCCTTTAATTGGAGGATTTTGCTTGAACAGACTACATAGTGAAGCTACTGCTAGAGAATCACTAACTGCTATTGTTATCTATTATAACTGTAATATGCTTATTTGAAATACAACTGTTGAATTCTTAGTGTTCGAGCCTAGTAACTATTAAAACATTTTTTATCCAAAATTATATTAACACTTGCCGTAACAATGTTATTAAACATTCCTCGTGCTACTTTCAGGAGAATATCGGTTCAAGTGCACTGATCCAAACTGTGGTAAGGCCTTCCTCACTTCATACAGTTTGAAAATTCACATACGGGTACACACCAAGGTCAAACCATTTGAGTGTAATCACAGTGGATGCGAAAAAGCATTTAACACCTTATACCGCCTCCGTGCTCACCAGCGCCTTCATAATGGCACCACATTCAACTGTGACTCTAATGGATGCCTGAAGTTCTTCACTACCTTAAGTGATCTTAAGAAACACATCCGTACTCACACACGTGAAAGGCCCTACAAGTGAGTTATCAGAAGTACTTTTAATAAATTTAGTGTTTGTGACTTAACGCTTCATTTTAGCTAATGGTATCCAATGTTATTTAGAATTTGTTGGCTTTAATTCCATGTCATTTTAAGTTGTTTAATGTTGATTGTACTGCTATTTGGTTTTGTTTTTCATTTTAAGCCTATATGAATCATAGTTTACATTCATTACAAAATTGAAACAGGAAAATTAGAAACTGAAATATTTTTGTAGTAACAATTCCATTAAAATAACCATTTACTATTTTGCAAGCATTAATGAATAATGAGTGCATCCAGTTCTTTTCACACACACATACATACAAGGTATTCTGAAAACATGGGGCTAAATTTCCACTGCCTGTTGGGAGAACCAAGTAAGTGAAAACAGTTGTAATACTAACAAAGCACAGGCACGGCTGGATTTAAAATGAGTGAGGCCCCAAGTAAATTTTTTTTGAGGCCCCTTTTGGAGTAAAGCGTTATTCGAGTTTGTAGCTTCAATAGAAATTTAACAAAATTAGTATATACAGGGTGTCTCAAAACTCCTGGGACATAGAGCTACCACGTATTCTAGAGGTCAAAAGAAGTCGATTGGACCCAACTTTGTCATATACCAAAATGTACCGTTTGCCCATGAGAGGAGTTCAAAGTTTACTTAAAAAATCACATTTTTG
>JABXWE010016094.1:0-22399 GCA_014611495.1 Limonius californicus | reverse complement strand
CCATAAATTTGCAACCTTGTCTTTCGATTTTGGCTGCGAATTTATGTGCTTATTGTAATCGGTCTTACAAAAACCCCACGCCATTTCAATTGGATTGTATTGACAATGGTATAAGGAGGCAATCGAAGAACCTCATAGTTGCGCTTTTTCAAAATTTCGTCAGTTACGTATCTTTTATTTCCGTCTGCTGTAAAAGGTTTAATTAACTCCCAAAGTTTTTTCTTAGTAATTTTGCCCTGAATTTCGACATTGTGGTGGTTAACCAATCATTCCTGCAATACACCTTTTTTGCAAGAATATGTGGGCGGCTTGTCAAACTGCACTGAATGATAAGGTGCATTGTCCATAACCACAACAAATTTTCCTTGCAACTTGTCCAAAGCAGGAATCAGCTGATTAACTAACCAATTTTGAAAAATATCCCCATTCATAGTTTTATGATAGTCCCTGTCGTTGTTCTTTGAGTCTAGTAACATGTCGCACCCTTCCAAAAAGCCTAAATTACATCCCTCATTCAAAATCGTGGACCTCTTCCCCTCACATTTAATTTTGGCTGGGTTACTTTTAAGATCGGTATCGTGTACCCATTGACAACTCGCGGATCCATTTTGATAGATCCACGTTTCGTCTAGGTACACGAATGTCACATTTTCACTAGAACTTTGATATTGCAGAAATTGTCTTAAAAATTTAATTTTGGATGCAATGACGGGTTTTTGTTCACATAAAACTTTGCGTCCATTCACCATTTTGTGTTTGTAACCCATTGATTTAATAATTTTGAATAAAGTAGTCCTTGTATTCCAAATTTTCGCGAGAGTCAGCCAAGAGTTTGTCGAGAGTAAAATGTTCATTCTTCTGATGATACTGCCAAATTTGTCGTTGCAAATCTTTTCTAAACGTGTAATTTAAGAAAACGTCCGTCTTAGCACGTATACTACAAATGGAAGATTTCAAAACGTCCTGTCCTTGTGATAAAATGTCCCTTGTAGAACGCTCAGACACCTAAAATTATAAGTCTGGCCTATCTCTTTTATAATGGTTGAAAGCTTTCACAATTTGCACTTTAGTAACTTTGTTACTAACTTTCACCATTCTGATAATTAAGTAGGTATAATATATTATGTGTTTTATTAATTGTAAACTTACTAGATTATTTTAGAAAAGTAGGGGACTCGAGCTGGCAGCAGGGCAATTTCATTTTGACATTGCTAGAAATCAATCAAATAATATTTCAGAAATGCAACTTAAGAAAAAAAATACAGCCTGCTGGATGGCAAATCAATCGTGAATAGTGTATGTAACACGTTCACAATTTTATTGAACTACTAAATAATTTAAAAAATTGAATATTAGTAGTTTCGAACATCCATGTCAGGCAGTGGTTTTTGTCTACTGTGAATATTACTTAAATGTATGCTCAATAAATAAATATTTGCAGAAGTATACATAGCTTCTGTCGGTTCTATAACAGGAAAGGATTGTAAATGTTTGAAGGAGAGGCTTCTGCAGCTGCTTACGGCCCTTTTCGTGCTGAGTCCGCTTTGATATATCTCAGCTGCAGTTGCAGGATTCTTTAACCCTTTACCTTGCCCAGCGCGTTGAAGTATATCAGCGGCTTGTGGATCTTTTCATGTTGATTCTGCTTTGATATATCTCAGCTGCAATTGCAGGTTTCTTTAACCCTTTACCTTGCTCAGTGCTTTAAATAGTATTTCAGCTGCTTACGGCTCTTTTCGTGCTGAGTCCGCTTTGATATATCTTAGTTGCAGTTGTAGGTTTCCTTAACCTTCTACCTTGCCCAGCGTTTTGAAATATCTCAGCTGCTCACGTTCCTTTCTCTGCTAATCACGGTTTGGGGGAATTCAGCTGCACTGGAAACCACCCGGTACCTGTGCCCACCTCTTCTTCGTTGTTATATTGTTTTAACCATATTTATTTGTGAAGTTAACTAGCATTTTAAAACGGAAGTTTTGTTATTTGAGATCACCATACTACCCCGGCTTCCTGCCTGAACAGATAAATGATGTATTACTGGCACTGCCTGCAGTTGGTATAGTTTTTGTAACTATATTAAAACTCTCTCTGTTTTATTTGCGAATTTAGTCAACTACTTTAGATTTGCACCTGCGATGATCAAAAGGTCACCACGATAATTAAAAAATGCCAGTAAAGGAGCGATAACGTTACAATACATCCAAATATATACGTATATGCAGGCTTTTCTAAAAGCTGAGCCTAGGGTAAATAAAAATGCTGAACCAAGTGAAAGGTAAAGAAATTACTATAGGGATTTATAGTTAGTATATAATTTACATATACACTGCTCCAAGAAATTAACGCACCACAACTAGCAATCGCAATATTGTTTAAAGTATTGCGTGTAATGAAGTACGTTTAATCATAGATAATGCTTAAAATTAAGTAAACCATATTTGATCCAAATTAACAACAATCAACGCAATGTAACAACAATCAACGCACAAATTTAAGAAATCAAAATTCGAAAACCGAAAATTTCTAAGTTTACAGGTTCAGTAGGCTCTGTTTCCGCCTCGACTTGTTATGACAGCTTGCCAAAAATGGTCCGTGCTTGAAATAAACACGCTTAACTGCTCTTGTTCAAGATTTTCCCACATTTCCACTAATGAATTCCCTAGGTCGTTAAGAGTTGTAGGGGGTGGTTGAAGGGATCGTACTTGTCTTTCCGAGAATGTCCCAGAGGTGCTCAATCGAATTCCAGTCGGGACTTCTGGCTGGACATTGCATAACAGGAATACCAACGTCGTCTAGGTATTCTTGCACAATTCCGACTGTGTGGGGCCGAGCGTTGTCGTGCATTAATTGGAAGTTCTCTCCGATGTATGGGTAGGTCTGTGCGGGCCTTGAAAAATATGCCTCCCCATACCATTATTGAGCCACCACCAGATGCAGTCGTGGGGGCAAAATTGCATTGAGCATATCGTTCATTTGGACGTCTAAAAACTCGAATACGCCTATCACAACTCTCCAAACAAAATCGGGACTCGTCTGTGGACAAAATGCGTCTCCAATCTTCATTTTCCCAATTCAAGTGGTTTCTAGCAAAATCCAATCTGTCTCCGGTGGTCTGCAGTCAACTGTGGGCCAGTAGCTGGTAATCTGACTCTCAGATTTCCTTTCAGAAGATGTTGGTGAACGGTTTCAATGCTAACCTGCACATTATTTCTGCTGAAAGTTGTCTTTGGAGGGCTCTTGTGGTGGTAAAGCGCTCTCTTTGTGCACGCATTCGAAGTAAACGATCTTCTACAGCGGTAGTAGCACGTGGTCGCCCTTGCCCTGGTCGCTCGTCATGTTCGTTAGTTTATCTGAAACGCTGGATCACCCGAGAAATGGTTGTATGGTTCACCCCAAGCCTGTCAGCGATAGCGCGCAAAGAATACCCTTCTTCGAACAAAGTAAGGGCTGTGACACACTCATCACGACTTAAATTTCTTGAGACACGTTGCATTTTAAATAAGAGTGATCGTACAAGCAATTGTTTGATGACAGCTACACGATTTGATACGTTTTAAAGTAAAACGATACTACAAGTAAATTGTAAATGTGCATGTGAAATTGATTAATTTTTTTAACACAGTTAAAGATGTAGAAACAGGCCAAGAGTAACATGTGTCTATCAGGTTTGTATCAGACATTCATTCCATGCATTTGGTTGAAGTAGACAGCGCACTACTTTTCTTTTATCGCACCATTAATAATTGGTGCGTTAATTTCTTGGAGCAGTGTAGTTCAAGTTCAATCTACAAACGCAAAATTATCTAGCAAATAAAAATATAAAAATACATATTAGACCGTGTTATCTCTAAATCTTGTAAGTCAGTTAATGTACAATTAAACGGATTATTTGTCTGGGTGAGTTATTGTTAGACTATTAAAATATTGGAATGTTTAAACACTTGATTGCACTTGGGTACACTTGGTTCAGGTAATGCGTGCACATGTTAGATTAGCAGCTGATGCAGTACACCAGTTTTTCGTGTTCGGTTAGTCAGCGTAGACTAAATGCGGATGTCCGAGTTTGCCTTCAACCGAATTCATTCTTGGACACAGTGTAGCTTCTTGGTAAACATCAAAGTTGCCATTTGTTTATACGAGCATTTTGTTATTACTGCTTTGTTTTATTTGGTGTTAACTGTTTTCCACATTTCGTAAAGATGATTTTCAATAAAAAAAGACACTTGCTGCAATTTAAGCTTGGAAGTTTCAGAGATTCTTATAATTACGACAAACTGTATAAAGTGGTACGGTCTTCTAACCAACACATAAGAAAAGGATTAACTTATTGCAATTAGTCTTTAATTACGTTTCACGTCCTAAATGGTAAAATATCTGTACACCTAGAACGGCTTTTATCTTTTAGAATATATCCTTTCCCATATCAGAAATTCTTTAAGCTGAACTAAACTGTTTTTTCATATTACGAACACAACTGCTGAATAAAATTCTTGTGAAACATTTCACAACAGCCAAAAGGTATTTATTCTGCTTGCCTACTACCTTCTGTAGTAGTCAAGTGGTAACTGATAATATTTGCATTTAAATTTTCCGTAAAAGTCGCTTATAGTGCAGTCACGTGATTGTCCCGGTCGCCTGTGCACGCAGAGTCGCTTTTGGTGAGTGCAATAATACTAGATATGTCTATGTAGGATATGTATACATTGAGTGGTAAATGTACTTACGGGGAGAGACTCGTTGAAGTAGTACATAACCGAATACACAATACTAACGTGTGGGTGCCCCTGGTTTAAATTAATAGTTTTCAGTTCTTTAATTCAGACTGGCATTTTATGCTAAATAGTCACTTGTTTTTGTACTGCGATACTAAAAAGGTACATTTGGTGCAATCTAACTGTAAATTCATGAAACTTCTAACACTTACATTTGCTATCCCAAGAAAAGAAGAAATAGGTATAAGATTAGTTTTCTGTTCTGCGAGTACTTTTCCACATAACTAAAGTTACCCTTGCCTGTCCACGACGTGATCATTTCTTTCTTCTTGAAAGATGACCTACCTGGGGTAACTTAAAGGCGTCCTTCGTGCATCCGTAGTGGTTACCAAATCTACAGTATCCGTTACGTTCAACTTAAAGTTGAGAAATAGTTATTCTAAATGCTATCAAACTCCCATACAGTAAACCCCCTTTTACTGATTTTTCTTGCGAGGGTCTTGACCTTCAGAGTCAATTACATGTAAAAATACCTCTATGTTATGTTGTAAAGCCTCCATACTGTGATGTTTCTCTTTCACATTTTTGTATTACTCAGGTATACAGGTAACATTTTGAGTGGATTGTGAAATAATATCCCCTATTTGTAATTTTCCAAGAATGTTTTAACTTCTTAGTCAAGCATAATTTTATGTTTGTAGGTAAGCGGGTTATAAAATGTTCACAAATTTCAATAGAAATTGTACCATTGTACAGCTATTGGACAGATTCCTATGAAGCAATATCGTTGATTTTCACATCTCGTAATGTACAGTTCAACTACTATTCTACATGCATATGTTAGTTGTTACGGAACAAATGACCTTTTTCGTAAACCCGCAACAGGAAAAATGGAAAAGGCCTTCGGCTAAACTCAGAGGAGTAGGGGTGATTCACGAGAAACGCGTACGAGAGGGCGCTACGTTCCATATCACAGTTGATTGCAGGTTCTCGTGAAAGGCTGAGAATCCAGCAGCTTACGCGAATCGGACTCACCTTTATTGTGCCTCCTCCTGTATGTAAAGCTTGCAAAGTTTATGCACACAAAGATAAAAATACACAAAAATAAAAGATGTGGTGAATTTTAAGACAAATATAATTCTACTATTTAAAATTAGTAACATATCATACAAAAACAAAGATTACATTCAAAATGGTATTAATTATGATTTAATACAAGGGTTGTTGGAACGTTCGAACAAGAGGCTTGCCGCCCCTGGCTTGCGGTATTTACTTTCCTAACCACATACCTGCGCAGACAGTGACGTTCAAGTTTACAAAAATACAATTTATAATTACACTTTACAGTTATCAATAAAAAACAAATGTCAACTAGCGACTGAAGGTCGCTTTGTGTTGCATCAAAAAAAGGTTCAGCACTTTAATTCAATAAAAGGAAACCCGAAACACGTTTTCACAACGCAATCGACTATTTGTCCTACCTTAATTTTGTTCGGTAGGGAGTAGAGCGAGAGGCACAACTGGGGTGTTCCTAGGTTCTTTGGGAAGCAGGCAAAGGCGTGAAGACTGGATCACGATGGAGACAACGTTAGGGGCCGCGACTTTCTTTGACGAAAAGAAAAAAAAAAGACGGGCACTTCAAGGGCCAAAATCTCCGCCGCTGTACGGGATTATTACTTGCAACGGCTCAAAGGAGACTGTCACGGGGTTGAAGACTTCTAATGCAACACAAGTCGAGAACAATTGCACTGAATTGTCTTTGCAAAAAGCTGACACTCTACTAATATTTTTAATGCGTCGAAGATTCTCTTGCCTAAGGCAAGGAACGACGCAATAAATTAATTTAGCAGAAACGCTGCCAACAACTCCGTTTCCAAAAAACAACGTGCGGTCACTCTCAGAAGCTAGCGCTCACTTTTGCCTTGTCTTGAAATCGGCGCCGAGGTTTTAACAGACAACTGGGTCGAACGAAGCTGTTACATCGACTGACTAGAAAACGCAATGCCAATATACAGCAGCAGAAGTAAATATGGTGCAAGAATTCTAGAACAAATCTAGCACGTGGAACTTCCGGGCCATGTTTTCTAATAAACTGATTTACCTATTGTATTAAAATGTAATTTTAAGATATACATTTTCTAATACGTTATAAATCAAGGCGAAATACTAAATATTTGTCTGTAAATAATTTCATAGGGTGGTTTAAAGCTTTATTTAGGTCATTTTGTCTTCTATATTTTGTACCAAATTTATATCAAATTAAGGAAATTTAATTAATAGTTATATTTTGTTCTGCTACGCGAAATGAAGATTGTTTAAAATGTTTGGGTCGATTAGTCCCAATGTAACACCAGATTGCATATGTTGATGAATATTTTTTTGGTATAGTTTAAACACCCTGTTTCATTTTTCTATATTACCTTTTACAAGTTAGTTTAACACGTTTAAAAATTTGAAATGATTCATTTACTTGCCACATTAAATTAGTGTAATACGAGAAATTATAAAAGTGAACTAGATATACAGGGTGTTTAAAAAATATGTTCGAATATTTTACCCATTTATAGATCTCATCAATACAAACAAAAAAGTCGTAATAAACATGGGTTCGAAAATCAACCGCTTTCGAGATACTGCCAAATTATTTACGCAGAGTAGGAGTGCAGAATCGTATTTATCACATCTGCTATAGAAGTGGATAAAACAACATCAGTTTGCGTTTATGTAAGTGTCAATATTGTTATTGTTGTTGTTGAAATGTGTATACCAACGCGGAAATGGCAGATATGCATTTTATGTATAGTAAGCCCAATGGTAAGTCTTATGAACCACGTCGCTTGTACACCGAAGCATTTCCGAAGCGGGCACTTCCGTGTGATAAATTTTTTATAAAACGTTTATCCGATGTTGGTGCATTTAAATCAAGAAATGGTGGTGGTGGTCGGCCTAGATCAGTTTTTACTTCCACTACAGGCATGGTTGGTCAGATGAAAACCCTCATGCTATTATTGAATCGAATCATCAACAACGGTTTCTAATTAATGTTTGGCTCGGTATTTTTGGAGACCATATGATAGGACCGTCTCTTCTTCCGAACCGTTTGACTGGCCAATTATATCTTGACTTTCTGCGCAATGCCTTGCCAATAGTGTGAGAACGTGTACCCCTCATTCCGAAACGAAATTTTTGGATAGGGCAAGGGGTTCAGTTGTGTGGCCACCTATATCTCTTGACCTCAATTCGCTCGACTTTTGTATTGAGGGGTATTTAAACACGTTATTTTTTTAAGAGTGACTAAAGTCGAAGTACTCGCTCGCACGAAGAAGCAAAAAGAACTACTGCTCACAATTATGGAAAGGAATACTCAATACCTAGGTCACATCATGAGAGGGAGTCGGAACTTCTCCAACTTATTATTGAAAGCAAAATCCAGGGGAAACGATCAATCGGAAAGCCGCAGAACTCGTGGCTGAAGGATCTACGCCGATGGTTCGGCTGCACATCAATTGAAATCTTCCGTGCAGTAGTGTCTAAAACAATGATCGCTATTTGGATCGTCAACTTGCTCGCCTTCGGGAGATGGTGTGAGAAGAAGAAGAAGTTTATTCAAGCCCTGCAAACAATTAATAAATAGAACATGCCTGCCAGACTGTTCGTATGAATCTGGCAATCTTTAGAATTCGGCCTTCATTTTTACAGGGATGCGAAGGATGTGTACAAATGGAAGGAGAACATGTAGAACACCTACTTTAATTATTTGTAATTAAAATGTTTTATTTACATGGCTATTTGTTTTAAAGGCCGGGCAACTTGTTGAAATAACAAGAAATATTTATTTTCTTAAGAAAACTCCACATCTCAAATACGATTGATTTTCGAACTCATGTGTATTAGACTTTCTTGCTTGTGTTGATGAGATCTATAAATGGGTAAAATATTCGAACGTATTTCTTAAACACCCCGTATATACATATATATTCAACAGATAATTTTTGTTAACAAATTATTATTTACTTTCACTTGCAAAGAACATACCTGGTGCCACAAAACTGGGCATTTTATCCCCTACGAAAGTATGGGACCGGAAGTCCGCAAAAAGACTTAAAAAGTCATTGAGAACATAGTTTGTATATTTAAAATAGTTGTCCAATAATAAATAGCAATTTTTTGTATATGCAGTTTTTATTTATTTATTCTGTAAGAAATAAAATGATCATCTTAATTCACCCGTAATACTAATATCATTCTTTGGACAGACGTTATCTTACGTTTGAGTTAATATTAGATTGTGTCCAGAAGGACCATTATTCGTGGAGTATAAATCAAACAAGCGGTGTAGTCTTGTATTGGTTCCAAATTAAAAGATTACTAGAAATTGAAAAATGGTTAACTTTAGAACATGAGATTACAAGTTCGGTGTTATTCGCACTGTATCTACTGTAACCTTTAGATTTTATTGCATACTTTCACATATTTCATCATACTAAATCGGTCTTGGCTCTATAGTCCAAAAAATTACTTATTCCTAGAAAAAACCCTATTGTTTAATTCTATAACATATTGCGCGAAGCTTTCTCATTTATCGCATTTATCTGTCTAGCATATGTTCCCGTCTTGCTGATAACTGAGTTGCGAAATCTTGTTTGTAATAGTAGCGAAGATAATATTAATATGGGTCAAACGCAACACGCGATAGTCAAGGAGAAGCATGTTAACGCTACTTTTTCCCTTTTGAAGGCAAACGTTTCTAACTAATTTTGGCGTGAGCTAAAGAAAAATTAAATATGATTATGAACTATTGTCTGAGAGATAGAGGTTTCCGGTACTATTTAGGCATGCTGGTCTTGGTATTAAGCTTTAAAGGTAGAAATCTCCAGTCTTTTCGAAAGTACCCAGATCTGGAAGTAATATATATATATATATATATATATACCAAGTGATTTATTAAAAAGTCAATTGCAGCAAGCCTAGAAAAAAAGCTATTCCGTCTGCAGTCAGCTGTAATGAGCTTTGAATGACATTTGTATGTCAAACTGTGTCACAGTTCAGGTAGTTAAAAATTTGGCCCAACAAAATGTGAAAATGAACAAGTATTTAGTTGCAACTGATTTGTAATTTATTAAGGTAAGTAAATTACAGCTTTTTCGTCAAGATTTCTTTCTTTCTGTTACAATTTTCATATTGTCAGATTCTAAAGCTTAATATAGACGGGACAATCCCTAGGCTACTGCAATTGACTTTTTAAAAAATCATTTTGTATATATATATATATCTTCTTTTGCCTTCAAGGATTAGGCATTACTGGCTGTTCCGAACTTCGTGTTATCTTGATTATGACCATCATTTCTTCGGTCGACCTACGTCTCTGCGTCCGCTTGGATGATATTTTAAGATTAGTTTCGGTATTTGTTCTTCTTCCATCCGATTAATGTGTTTTCTCCATTTGTCTGCATACTCTTCTATCTTGTCGTTTCCGCTGAAAATGTCTAATTCCTCTGTTATTTCCTCGTTTCTTATTCTATCGGTTCTAGTGCATCCCTTAACGCTTCCGAGGAAACTCATTTCGGCTGCCTGTATTTTGGATCTGCTCTTTGTATTCATTATCCACAATTCACTTCCGTAAGTACAGGAACGGCTATGATCTTGTAAAATTTTAGTCTTGTCTCCCGTCTCGTTTTGTGCTTTAAAGTTCTGTTAATTGTCCCGCAAATTGCCTGAAATTTGTGGACCTCATTCTCAACATCTTTATCATTCTTGTATGTGGTATCGCAACCCACATAATTGAAGTGAGAGACCTGTTCTAATGTCGTATTGTCTATTGTTATTTTCTACTACGAGAAGGAAATTATCTAAATTTACTGTTATATGCCGATGATTTAACATTAATACAAAACAGCGAAGATGTGCTGCAAAATCTATATATCCTCTCAAAATACTCTGCGAAGACTACAACCTGAAAATATCAGAAGGCAAAACAAAAATAATGGCTTTCGAAGATAAACAAATGGTACGCTCGAAAATAATATATACATATCACAAGTATTATATTGTAATGGAGTACCATACATATTATTGTTTTCTTTTGCATTTCAGTTAGCTGTTAAAACAGTTTAGATTTTTTACAGGAAGATCGTATTATTTTATTTATTAATAAATTTATTGTATTCTATTGCCGAATCTTTCATCTTATCCAAAACTATGTTTTATGATAGCAATTTGAATATAATCCTGTTTTTAACGTAAATACCAACTTGACATTGACAAAGAGTGATATTCCATTCAATTCAATACTTTTATTTCTATGGTAATTTTGCCCATTATTCCTATTAACTGAAATTTAAATGTACAGAAATAGTACGTGGATTTGTCTATGAAGGGGAGGGTAATAAATAAAACCTATAATCATTAAAAAACTAGTATTTTGCACATTTTATTTGAGATTTTGGCGACACAAGAAAAACAAAACAAAAACATTTATCGTAAATCTAACAACATCTAAATAAGATCAGAAAACGCAAAACAACAACTAATAATTTTATTCGCTAACGTTTGATTACTCTTTTAAGTGCATTCTTTTCGATTTCATTGCTTTAAGTTTATTAACGACTATTTTGTCATATACATTGATTTATTTATGCATAATTAATAAGGCTACATCATTTAATTTATCATGTTCAATCGTAAATATGTTATTAAACTTTTAACAGTGGAAAAACTCCTTCAGTTAAGTCGTTCCACTGTTTGAAAAAACCCGGATTGCCTCAGTTTTATACTTACGGCTCTGATTCTGAAATCAGCGAAGTATCCTGCCTAGTAAATCTTCTCAAATAACAATGTTCAATCTTAATTGAGAAGTTGTTTTTTTTTCTGTTCTACCGGTTCTTCTTACTCTGTCTTTCTTATTATTTTTATAGATGTCAGATTACAATACGTTCTATTCGTACAGCAAGTTTGAATAGCTAGCTTATAATGCATTTCTATTTACTGAATTGGAAATACGTTTTAATGTAAAAAAGTATAACTGAACCTCGCTAATCCGGACATGCGTTAACCCGGACATTCAAATAATTCTAATTTGTGCCATTTAACTCTATAACCCGGACACATTTGAGAATTTTTTAATGTTTTATATCGCACATAAACAATTTTTAGATGAACAAACTCACCACAGGAAGATGTTCTTTCGATAGATAACGTTCCCTCTCATCGATACAAGGATAGATTAATTTTAATCCAAACTTTAGAGTTATGGTTTCATCATTCAACTGTACATCAATAATAGAGGCAATAGTTCAGACTGTGATATAAAATATTAAAGTGGCTTAGGAAAAAAATGTGACTAACTTAATATCTCAGGACAATGATTTAACAAACACTTTGAAGAGCTACAGGGGGGCTGTCATAAACTTGCATCAATCATGGAAAATTGTAACTGACAAAAATATTAGAAGAAAGTTGGACGTTACTAACGGATAATGGCATGAAGAAGATGAAATTCGCTTGAATCTGAGGGAATCTGAATCAGTAAATATAAATTTAAACCCCATTACGCAAATGTTGAATTATATTGATCCACAAGTAAGTGGACACAGTGAAGACAAGGTCAAGATTGAATTGTAGACACTTCAAAAGTTGACGATAATGGGGATGAATACTACCGGTTCCGAATGCGAGTTTGTAGAAGAATCTTGTGATAAAATCATGCTTAGATTATGCTATTCCGTCATTTTCTAAATACTTTCAATGGACAGAATTAAATAGCAAGATGATGTTTTATTAAGAAGATTGAAAGAAAAACCCTATATACATTTTTTTCAGAAAGACAAAACAGTAAAAAGTACAGATATTATATTAAACAAAATCGTTCTGTATGAATATAGTCCTATTATTTGTTTATAAAAATAATTAGAATTCATTTAAAATATCTTTCTTGTTTTATTTATGTAGTTTTTTCAAATGTCTTTATAATCCATAAAATTCGTAAATCCAGGCGGGTGGAAAAATTTATCTGTCCGGAGTAGCGAGGTTGTACTGTATACTGCGTGTAATGTGCATTCTTATAAATCTCGTTGTGGTTCTAAACACAATTATTTTCTATTAGGATGAAATACTGTTTTCTTTTTAGATATGAAGCAAAAACTGTAATGTAGTGACAGCTAGACAACTTTAAAGGAGCTGAATCAGACGCCGATTTTTACCAGGTGCTAAACACTAAGAAACTCATAGGAAGTATTTAGAAATAAATATTGGGTCTTCTACAATAAAAAAACAGTAGTATAAATTGAACTATCGTTTGGCAACCACCAAATATTTATAGTAGACCTTATAAATACTAGGGTTTAAGTACTGCCTGGAAGTTAATGTGCCGCATTTTGAACCTTTGTTTTGATTGCTTAGAGAAGTTATTTGTTTACTCCTAGCTAGTTAAATATAGACAACAAATCAAATAGATAAAGAACTTTATTTTGATGACATACTTCCTATTATTTTAAATTCTTTAAATAGTCGGGATTTAATATTAATTATGGTGTTAGTTAGTACTTGCTAAGGGTTAGAATTTGATGTGTAACAATGCCCAGATTGTAATTTAATATTTATATTTTTAAGAGTTAAGTAGGTAGATCTTTTGCACTATACAACTTCACGTTTATCTTGACTTAAAGTGGATAGTTTATTTTACGAGGGCAGCCTTTTAAATTTTTACAGAAACTAGAAAAGAAAAAAATGATTTTAGAACAAGCTGTTTTTTTGCTTTTCAAAATATTCACCTTTGAGATTTATACACTTTTGCATGCGTTCAAATCAATTCTCGAAACATTTTTCCACTCTGATGTTAGTATCTCAAAAACATGGTTTTTGAAGGCTTCAACAGCTTCTTAAGGTGATGAAAATCGCTGTCCACGCATTTTTGTTTGACATTCGGGAACACAAGAAGTCGTTAGGCGATAAATCAGGTGAATACGGGCAATGAGACATTAATTCGATGTTTTTTCCCTTCAAATAATCAATTGTTTGACGTGCTGTGTGAGAGCTGGCATTGTCATGATGAAGAATGATACGACGTTTTCGGTTGTTTTCTTGATTTCGTCGATGACATCTGGCCAACAAATTGTTGTATACCATTCAGCATTAACAGTTCTTCGATCCTCTAAAGGAATGGTTGCGACATACATGTCCAGTACAACCGAAGAAACAAGCGATCATTTTCTTGCAAGTGCTTCGTGAACGAACAACTTTTGTGGGATTCGGTTCATCTTGGAACACCCAAACAGTGGATTGTTGGTTAGTTTCCGGTTCATACGAATATATCCAAGTTTCGTCACTGTTGCGATGTTGTATACGGATTTTGCAGTTCCCCGGTTGAATTTTTTGAGCATTACCTTACACCAATTAACACGAGCCTTTTTTTGAACTTCGGTCAAATTATGCGGAATCCATCGGGAACAGATCTTTTTCACAGCTAAATGTTCATGCAAAATCGTATGTACTGCAGTCCTCGATATGCCTAAGATTGCCTCTATCTCACTGTAAGTCACATGCCGATCTTCTTCAATCATGTTGCGCACAGCATCGATGTTTTTTGGAATAGCAACCGATTTTGGTCGACCTTCACAAAATTCATCACTGACGGACGCACGACCACGACGAAATTCTGCAAACCAATTGTAAACAGTCTTTGCCAAAAGTTGAACGAAGCGATTTTATGCATTGCTGTTGAGTTAGGCCTTTACTAAAATCGTAAAAAATCATCCAACGAAAACCTTCAGCTGAAATTTCCATTTTTTTACAAAATTGTTTTTTTTAACGCTCACTGTAAACAAACTATTTGGTCAATTTCTAAGCTCTCACTGTTTTGATAATAACAAACGTCAAATTTTACGAAAATAGTAATGACACATCTCAATAGCGCCACCTAGTGGTCGTTTGTAAAAACTTAAAAGGTTACTCTCGTATAAATGTTTAAACTAAATTCACATTTTAAAATTTTGAAATAATAAAAAACTACACATAGAGGAAAAAGTTAATATATTATGTGGAATTCTAACTGATATGCAAGGGAAAAAAAAGGAAAGTTATTGCTATCATAAAACGATTAAGAAGTTTGAACAATATCAAAGATTTAACATGGCTGGTCAAATTTTGCAGAAAGAAACGATAATGTCTGAATAGTTACTGGTACGTATTGGAGACAAAATATAAGAAATGAAATGTTTTCTTTTTTCCTACTGTAAATGGTATGGTTGTTGAATGTAGAGAAAGTTCCGGACAAACCAAAGATTGACACACGCATTCATAATTTTTTAAAATTCATGGTTTATACTATTTGAAAGTTTTGTTTCTTTTAGTTCTGCAGTTACGTGTTTACAATATAGTTATAATATTAGACAGTTTATTATTCTTATATTTGTGATATAAGTTTCCATTGTTGCATTGTTTTAAATATAAAATTACATATTAAATGAAATTTGTGTTTATTATGTTTTAGCAATATTTGCATTATATACACCGTTCTGTTACTTTCCTGTGGGTATTATAATATAGAGTATCGCTGCGAGGAAGCAACCGAGTTTTTCTTACATCTAACGAAAGCCCTGTTTAAATGCGATACCATTTGGTAATTTTTAAAAATCATTAGCTGCATAATATCTTTTCAAATCACATATCTAAAACGGTTGGTAATATATTCGTTTGCTGTTATAAAATGATATTAAAGCTTATTGTCTTATGCTGAGAAAACGCTTGAAGCAACTAAGTTTTTTGTAGGTTATGTACACAGGGGGTATACACCCCCCTGTGTAAAACATAAATATCAAATTCAGGAAAATATATACAGTCCAACTCGATTATAACGAGACCGTCGGGACGGGAACTATATGCTCTTTATATTCATTAAATGTAATATCTGGGAAATTCAAAAAGATATTTATAGAACTAAAACGTACAGCAACCTGTTTATTATCGCTAAAAATACATATTTATACTTCAAAAGTATTACAAAATAGCGGTTATCTAGTTAAAGTAAGCAAATATATACATAGATTCACATATGTGACTACTGATTATGATATTTTGTTAACTTCGACAATAGTTATAAGCATTAACATAAGATATTTATTATCCGAGGCTTGGAAACTTAAAGGTCGTTTAAATATTCTTGTAGAATGAGGGACGTAGTGAATTTGCTGCATTGCGGGTGTATTTTAGAGGCTGATGCGCTAGCCACACGTCACTTTACCGTGGTTCTGTCATTGTATTCAGTGGTTTAATAACGCACTAAAATGAACACAGCTATTAAAAATTTACCAAGAGTAATTCGTTTTTCCGTGAAAAAAACAGAACGCTGCCGAAATTTACTGTCAAATATATGATGTTTATAGCCCATAGGAATGCGGTGATGGTCGAGCAAACGTACAAGAGAGGAACGAAGTGGAAATGCTTCTGTTTGCAACGAGGATCTTCTGATGAAAGTGAACAAGAAAATTCGTGAAGATCGGCGTTTCACAATTTCAGAAACTTTCTTGTGTATGAAATTGTCACGAACAGCCTACAGTCCCATAAACTTTGTGTGATTGGCGTATACACTAACCTTCCTGTAACGCTACGAAACTGGTGGCTATGAGAACCTGAATGGCATTGAGACTGGCGATGAGACTTGGATTTCTTACACAAATTTTGAAACCGAGCAACAATCAACGCTGAAAAGTTCACGCAAACGTTCAAGAACCGAAAGGTTATGGCTACTGCTTTCTTGAACAGAAAAGGCGTAATGTTGCTTGATTTCCTGGAACGTGGTACAATTACCGCAGACGTGTTTGGTGAGACTTTAAGTTGAGAAGAGCGAATTGATCAGAAGACGAGGATTGCTGACCTCTGAAGTCATGGTTTTGCACGTTGTCGCCCGACTGCATGCGGCAGTTCGCACTGTGCAAGTTATTGAGCAATTCAGTGGGGAAGTTGTAACTATCCCCCATACAGTTGCGACTTAACGCCGAGTGACTATTACCTCTTCCTGGATTATAAGAAGTTTTTAAGAACCTGAAGATGAGGACCTCAAAATGACGATACAAAAATTGATTTTTTTTCATTGGCGACATTTTATCACAGAAGTATACAAAAACTTATTTACGATATGATAAGAGTTTAAATTAGAATGGTGGCCCATAGTCATACATATAGAGAAATAGTTTAGGGGGTATCTAAGATTTAAGCATATTACATATTCTTTCACTTTAGATTTTTGTTTTACGGCCGGTCGAATATTTGTACTTTTTTATTACTGCTTTTAAACATTCTATTTGCCATGCCATAATCTTTTACCGGGCAGTGAAGCTTGCATACTTTGAGGAACTTAAAAGTAATTCCGGGTAGTTTAACCAAAGAGCACTATATTGATACAATACAATGATTTAACTAATGGTAAGGGCTCCACGTCAGATAGATTTTTGGGGGAGAGGTCAGACTGAGAGAGATATACTGGTCCTCCAGGTTGGGGGGTTGGAACTATGGGCATGCTCCCGACATATTAATTATGAAAAAAATATCCAGATATATCCTCGGAAAACGGATGGACGCAACGAGTAACGCCAATGACTACGAAATAGAGAGCTACGAAGAGAAAAAAACGACAAATGCTAGAGTAGAAGAAGAAGAAGTTATTATAGTTGTTAAGCAATAAGCTTTGTTGTCACTGTAGTAGAACTGCCCGAAAATATGTAAGTTATGTTAATGCGACTATCGTCGAAGTAAAAAAAAGTTCGGATAGGTGTAACTTCAGAGAGCTGTAACTCGATAAATAGATTAAGTTAAATCGTAATTTTTCGTAATAGTAGCAAAGATATTCGTAAAATTTTACAGTCTGATTGTGTACAGTTATAATTAGAGTTGGGCAGATATGCCGTAAAGATAATGCATATATACACTAATATATGCCACAAAAAGCCTTCAATATATGCGTGAATATGCAGTAACCTATTGAAATATGCACTTATGGATGCACTAACAACAAATTTTATTTATATTAAATTCCTAAAAATTGTGTAGGGCATAATATGATTAATTCTGACATTTATTTTAAACTGTAATTCACAAGTTAAAGCAAGTTTTGAATCAAATGCTGTCGTATTTTGTTAAAAGAGAAATAATACAAGTATTGTTCTTAAGTATTTTTAATTGCAATCATATACAAAAAGGAGCATACACTACATCACCTTAGATACACGAAAAATAAAGAAATAAACAACAAATTATGCATACAATATTCTATTTTACAATCTATTCTTTATTAGTTGCATTACAATAAATAACCGTATGTTTTTCAATATTGTCAACTAGAAAATTCTGCCGTCTATTTCCAATATATTTTTATAGCTGGAAAAACTTCTTTCTCCATCACACGATTTTACTGGACAATATTTATACAAATGTGATTTGCACCGAAACATTCGCTGTTGAAGTCGTTGTTTAAAAAATCTCCATTTAAAATATTTTTTATCAATTTTAGAGTTGGAAGTCCGCTGTTTTTCTGAATTAATACGTCAATTGCCAAAAACAAATTAAACACAGGAGAAAAATAATAAGACCAATAATTTGATATAATAGGATTTTATTATTAATGATTTTTACATATTTTACTTTTATTTTTATTGAGGATTGAATGAAAATTTTCCAATAATTCTAACGAATCCACCAGAAGCAGGTTTTGTGATTCCAGTCTATTAATAATGTTAGGGGCCTCGGTGGAGTAGTGTGGGAACGCGTTGCCACTCGAGGCTACACCGAATTGCAGTCGGGTGTTCAAATCCCGACTGGGGTGAGCGCATTTCGCTTAGTTAAGTTTAGGGTGCATGTTGTATGAATGATTAGTGTGTAAGAGACGCCCGCACCCCCTGAAGTAATGCGAAAGCGGTTCGGGGGGGGGGTACTATGAATGAATGAAAAAAAAAGTTTAATAATAATGGTGGGAATTTCAGAAAAATGAACTTTTATTTAGGATAATTGAGATTCTAATTCAGAACGCTTCAAAATACCTTGACTATCTGCCACAGACTGAGCACAACTTGAATTAAAAGAGTTAACAAAAATTTTAAAAACACTATAATGTTCGCAATAAAATAGAGTGGCTTCAATCTACGTTACCCATCTGGTAAGGATTGGCTGTGGAGGTAAGGGAACATCCTTAAGCCGGTCTTTGTAAACTTCGACGCGAACTGGTGATTTTAGGAATACCACCCGGCCAAAGTGTTAATAGAGTATTCATTGCATGAGCCAAATAGTTCACTTGAATTATATTAGGAAAAAACATTTTTAGTTTTTGACCAGCTTTCACCATGTATGCTGCACCATCACTTATCATGTATAAAATTCTTTCTGGTGATATTTGATTTGGCAAATATAATAATGAAAGGGTTTCATTGGCGAAACGTGAAATTGTCACATGGTTGGTTTTTTCGAATTGTTTAACAGCAACTAAACAGTTGAAAAAAGTTCTGTTCATAACAGCAACAATAAAATATATTGCGGTTTCTACATCATTGCTGACGTCTTCCGCATCCCAATCTCCATGTTTTCTTGTCTTCCCAGTCATTTTCATTTAAATTTCTCTTTTCCATGGCAACTTTAACTCCACTTTCCCAGGTTTGTTTTGGTCGACCACGTCTTCGTCTTCGTTCGGGGATCCACTCTCACATCTTCCTTGGCCATCTTTCTTCTCCCATACGTTTCATGTGGTCGTACCACAATAACCTTTTTGCTTCTATGGTTGTTACAATATCTATGTCCACTTCTGCTCGTCTTCTTATCTCCTCGTTGTTGATTCTGTCCAACTTTGTTAATCAACAGCTACGTCGCCAGTAGTCCATCTCCATTGCTTTCAATTTTTTTTCTTGTCTTTTTGTAATGCTCCATGCCTCTGCCCCGTATGTGCTTACGCTTTCTACAATAGCTTTCTATATGACTCGTTTGGTATGTTTACTTAACCTTTTGTTCCATATTATTGGGTGGAGTTGTCGTGTGGCTTTCTTTCCTTGCGCTATTCTGCTTTTTATTTCAAGTTTGCTATCTCTTTTTTTGCTTACCACTGTCCCAAGGTATTTGTAGGTACTTATGTTTTTAATTTTGTCTCCTTCAATTTCTAAATCTTCGCCTTTACACCCCACTGTCATGTACTCCGTCTTTTCCGTATTTAATTGCAGGCCCCATTTCTGGTATTCTTCTTTTAATTTCCTTAGCATGTATTGGGCATCTAACTCGTCCTCGGCGCATATAATCTGATCGTCGGCGAAATGTAGGGTATATAAGAATGTATCCCCGATCGGAATTCCCATATTGCGACACTTAGCTCTCCATATCTTTAGTGCTTCATTTAAATAAATCTTGAATAAAGTGGGTGCTATGCAGCACCCTTTTCGAAGTCCTTTCGTTATTTGAAATTTTCCGGAGAATTCTGATCTGATCTTGATTTGCCCCGTTGTGTCGGTGTAGAGGGTTTTTACAGCGTTTATATATTTTCTATTTATACCATTTTCAGTCATGGCTCTCCATAATTTGGGCAACGGTACGCTGTCGTATGCCTTCTCTATATCGATATATATTAGGTAGGTTTCAATGTTTCGTGCTAGGCGTTTTTCTAGGAGCTGTTGGAGACAGAATATGCTGTCAGTACAAGAGCGACCTGCTCTGAATCCGTTTTGTTCTTCTACGAGGCTGTTTCAAATGAAATCCGGATTGTGATTATATTTGTTTATTTAATAACTGAATTGACAAAAAAATGTTATCACTTTTCTATACAGTCCCCCTGCCTCTCAATAAACCTTTTACATCTGTCAACCAAAGCCTCTATTCCATCGGAGAAGAATTATTTTGGTTTTGTGCGCAACCACTCATGCACCGCATTTTTCACGCCCTCATCATCCGGAAAATATAGCCCACCTAAATCTCTTTTAAGTGCTCGAAACATATGGTAATCGCTTGGTGCTAGATCGGGAGAATACGGAGGATGTTCAATAACTTCAAATCTAAGTTTTTCTATTACTGCCTTGGTTTCCATCGAGCTATGCGGCCGAGCATTGTCGTGTTGGAGCAAAACACCTTTTGACAGAAATCCGCGTCGTTTTGTCCTAATAGCTGGCTTCAGAATATCTTTTAATAGGTTGCACTATTGACTGTGGTAACATTCATCATGTAATCTTCTACAAGTATTCATTTCTGATTCCAAAAAACAGTCAACATTACCTTTCCAGCCGATGGAGAAGCTTTAAATTTTTTGGATTTTGGTGATGCTGAGTGCCGCCATTCTTTTGATGATTGCTTACATTCTGGCTGAAAATGGTGACCCAGGATTCATCATCAGTCACTATACGATTTAAAAAGGCAGCTCCCTCTAACGTGACAGAAGAACAGTAAAGCTTCAATTCTTCATTGTTTAAGTTCAGGCATGAATTGCCTAGGGACCCATCTCAAACAAAGTTTTCGGTATTTCAACTGCTCAAAAACAATATTATGTGTAGAACCAATACTCACATTAATTTTTGAAGCTATTTCATTTAGTTTTATGTGTCTGTTTTGTAAAATGAGCTCCTGCAGAGTTCTAATGTTCTTTTCAGTTATTACACGGTTTGCTTGTCCTGGACGTGGTGCATCTTTCACAATTTCGGAGCCGCTTTTAAACTTTTTTGCCCATTCAAACACACTTGAACGAGCTAAACAGCTACTTCCGTACACCATAAGCATTCTTGAATGAATTTCAGAAGGATTCACTCCTTCTGCAGTTAAAAATCTTATCACAGAACGCATTTCTTCGCTGGTGCAACTTTGAAGTGACGCCATAGCCGTTAACGGAGAAATTAAATTTGTCTTTTGTTTCCATACACTTAATAATCAATTCATGGCCTCCCTAAATGTGTGAACTAAGTCATTATTTTCATTATTGGTAACAGGTAATGTATTTAATTTAGTTAAAGACGCAATCCGGATTTCATTTGAAACAGCCTCGTATTTCAATTATTTCGGTTTCGATACGCGCCTTAAGGATTTTGCCATATAACCTTCCGATCGCACTTAGAACCAAGATTCCTCTGTAATTAGAGCAGTCTTTTTTCTCTTTTTTTTATGCATGGCTGTAATAACGCCGTTTTGCCAATCTTCAGGTATTTTATTGGTGTTTAGGCAGTTGTTGAAAAGTTCGGCTAGTTTTTCGTGTAATACGCTTGGGGTACTTTTCATAAGATCCATAGGGATCCCCCCTGGTCCTGAAGCTTTTCCATTTTTAAAAGTTTTTGCCGTTTTCATTACTTCTTCGGCTGTAATCTCGCCCACTATTATTTGATTCATCTCTTCATTATTGATTATTTCCCTTGCTTCGATAAATTCTCTTCGATTTTCTGTTAATAGCCCCTGATAGTACTTTTTCCACTCTTCTAAGCTTATTAACTGTATGTTCGACTTATTTCTTTCATTTGTTCTGAGGCTTTTTATTAACCTCCATGCTTCACCGGAGCGAGTACCCCCTATGTGCGAATTTATTTCACCGCATTTCTTTTCCCAGGAGTCGTTTTGTGAAGCTATTACAGCTTTTTTACTTTCCCATACCTTATAGGTATAGGGTAAGTATTGAAATCATGAAAATTTTCGAAATCGAGATTTTACCGGATATATCCGTTTTGGGTCTCTAGGAACCCAAAAAAGTGGTTTTT
>JABXWE010016093.1:0-14773 GCA_014611495.1 Limonius californicus | reverse complement strand
AACAAATATTGCTTTTTAAATTCATAACTTGGCAACGCTGCATTCGACCCACACACAAATTTCAAGTTGAATACAGAACCCACAGAGGCTTTATTTCCCACATAAAAATGTAGGGTATTCCATTTAAGAAAAATATAATTTTTGGTATTGCTCTTTTTTGATACACCCTGTATACTTGAAAATATGTTGGGTTGTAGCAGAGATGAAACGTAAAAAGTTTTATTAAGAAAATTTTCCCATAAGTTCAACGGTTTAGTAATTATTGACCGACGCGCGCTTCTTGGACAACGCTGTATATAGAGAACTCATTTTGCAGGACCCTCGCGGTTCGTTATTACCGATTTTAACTGTACTATTGTTATCTGGGTTGAGTTCAGACTCCAGTACAAAGATAAAAACAAACTTTAGGAGAACGTGTTGTTTATTTTATGGAAAACTCGTAACTACCCATACAAGAACAAAATCATAACAAACCCAAGCAAGGCGACCACGTAAATGTAGTACACGCGCACTACAGTACTTAAGGAGCAAATCTATAACGTACGTATAAAATCAAACGAGAAGCATAACTGCCGACCACCTTAAACCGCAAAAAAAACTATCTCTATATGATTTCTGTTATATTTTCTAAATACCTTTTTAATGTAAAGTAACACCTATACATCCTACTATTTAATTAACATCATACAAATATCCGTACAGGTTTATTCAACAATGTAATAGCTATCTTCTACCATGTTTGGTATTCAGCTGACTAGGTGGCTTGAGGGGCTGATGTAAGGGGATTTCACTCCTTAGAATAAAACCAAATATTAAACAAAATTGCAGCTTCTACTACTTGCTTCGAAAAAATTTACTAATGTAACCGGGGCGACTAAATATAAACAATCAAATTTCAATTATATTTTGACATCGTTCAATCAAACAAATCTAATTTTGCTGTTGTTATTACTTTTGCATTTTTCACCACTATAATTTAGTACAGCATGTTTTGCTGATAAAGTAATGATTTTATGCAGAATAGTAATGCAAGGATTCCGGTGTCAAATAGACGTATTTTCTCGGAAGGACGCATCCTGTCTCATGCCATCTCGTCAGCCGAACAAAATACAAAAACCCTCAAGAAACTTACACACGAAAGGTAGGAAATCACATACTAATGTATGTATTCAAAAATGAAAGATCGCAATAACTGATAATATTTGTTGTTGGTTAATTGTTCCACTTTAGTAGTTATCCAATTACCATATCTCAAAATGCTTTACCATAATATGTTCAAATACAAACTTTATTTCTATATTTTCTGATAAGTTATTCTGGTTAAATTAATCCATTATAATAATAAAAGAACTTGGCGATGATTCAGAATTCTTTCATGTTGGTGGTTATCCAATTTGCATATTTGGAAACCCTAGTGTAGACGCCTGGAAATCCCTCTATACCACATCCTACTCCCCACGAAATGATTCCTTCTAAAAAGCATTGGTAACCTTCAGGCGAATTATTTTCAACGCTTCTCATAAGAGGGCCTCCTGAGTCACCCTGACAAGAGTCTTCCCCAGCAATTCCTCCAGCGCAGACATGGAAATCCGTAATTTTAGCGCGCTGGACTAACTTTGAGGCACATTCAGCCTGGGCCATCAGAGGTACCTTAACCTTTAACTTGACATCAGAGTTAGAACCTAAAATTTTTTAAATGCTATTTAATTGTTAAGTACAAAATGTGAGCTTCTTACTGTTCTCGGTTGCTCCCCAGCCAGCTACATATAATTTACTGCCAACTACTGGCATTGGCGAGTCGGAGGATGGTATACAAATTGGGCGGATAAAATCTGCAGTAAAAAAATTGTAGAAAATTGTAATATAAAGAAAACTTTTGACAAACCTGTATAACGAACATTTCTTGCCAACCTTATCAAACCAATATCATGTTCACGGTTCCGTCTTCTATATAATGAGTGGGGTACGGTACTGTGAATTCCCACATCAATAACAGGATCCGAACATTCTCCATTTGGTAAGCAGTCCCGCTTTGAGGATATCCTCCATTCACCCAACCTCACGCTAGTTCTGAAATTATCATTGATTAATTTTAGCTCTTTTCAAACTTCATACGTACAAAGTCAATCCTGCGTTAATATTGGTCACCACGCAATGGGCAGCCGTTAAAACATATCTCTGGTTGATCAACGAACCCCCACATCTGAAGCCAGCATCAGCTCCAGCGTCATCTTGGTATCCTAACAACGCAACCCAGGGAAATTCATCTAGGCTAGTTTTATCGCCTCCGTAAACTCTATCATGAGACTTGTCTAGTCCGCACACACTTGCATCCGGCAAAAGGTTGTGTTTGAAGGGAGTGACGGTGTTAGAAGTCGGGAAATGATTGGAAAAAATTTGTGTCGAGACTGGATAGCCTGTACTTCCACAGCAAACCAAGGGCTCACGATCATAGCCGCATTGAGACTTTTTAGCAAAATTCACAGCGTTACTATTTCTAGTCACTATTGCCTCTTTAATTACTCTACAGGTACTAATTGGGATACAAGTCGCCCTTTCATTGTTTGGAGTACGACATGTTGAACCCAGAGCTGAAATAGTACGAAGATATATTAATATGCTACTTACTCAGGTGTAAAATCAGTACAATTTCGTGAATAAGTGAAGCCCATAAACATGAGAAACTGTTACTGTTACCGGCGCGGTAATAAATGCTGCTTCTACTGCTCAGTTTCAGTTCAAAACCAATTTCGATTTTCATAAAATTAGAAGAATAGCCTAAACCCTTCAGGACCGAAAGTTTCTCTCACTTTGGGGTGTTCATATAAATCTAATATTTTGCGAATAATCTGGTTAAATGCTTTAGCTTTTACTTAAAAACGCCGTGTGTGAAGAAAATATTATTAACAAAGTCGTTTTTTTTTCTCACCTGCAGCATCTGATGATACAACCAAGCACGTAAAACCAAGCAACACCGCACGAACAAAAGCAAACATCATTCTCATTGGTAACCAACAAAGCACTGAGCTTATATTTTCATCGAAATTAACATAAATTCACGATTTCCCATACGAACGGTAGTTTACTCATTGGCTCGCGTGTGTACTCTAATTCACTGGAAATTTTAAAAGTTTCAAGTACGATGATGCTCAATTTATACGGATTTACCGGCCGCCAGAGATCAACACATGTACATGAGTGCTATTGTGTGGTTAGGCTAAATTACTGTGACTGAAGAAGCGTTTTTTTGTTGATGGAACCGAAGCATAGAAGACTGGTTTGTGGTTTGGTGCCGGTGAGTAGGTAATTCTCGAACAACAATTTTCTGAGCAGTTAGATACGTATGCGATAAGCTGTAATGAAAAATAGCTTAATGCGACATTGTTAGTTAAACGGGAACTTTGAATATCATTAATGTTGGTAGATAAATAAACAAACTCAGAATTTGTAGCAAACACATAGTAAATGCTAACAGCAAGACAGGTGCAGATTTATATCAACGCAAGAAAGAGTTTCTGTGTCCAAAGACATCCTCATAATCAGTATTACATAGGTAAGATCCCTAAGGGAGGATCTAAATAAAAATCTAAACACATTTAATAAATATGATTTACGTCCCGATCTAGTACCCACATTTTAAACTTGATTTAGATATATATTCAAGATTTTTAAAATATTATCTAGGTCATTGCAAGATCGTTTAACATTATTTTAATTAAGACAACCGCAGAGATGAATTAGTCTCAAAACTGTTGCAAATAGTAACAATTACTTCAGTGGTGTTGGATGTGTTCTAAATCAAGATTATTAAAGGCAGGATAGTTAGACAAAATGCCTTTTTTTATAAATGGAGAAATTTAAGGCAAACCCGATGTAAAATCCGTTTTAGATCATATACTTTCTAAAAACGTATATTCTATTTTGCCTTTTTTGCCGTTATTGGGGGTTTTAAATTTATTTTGCCTTTTTAACTATTTTTTTACTGGTTTTGCCTATTTAGTGCCTTTTCTATCAAAATTTTGTTTTTTTGTTTTTTTGTTATTTAATTCTTAATTGTAAATTAAAAGAAATATTTAAATTTTTTGGTGAAATTTCTAAGAAAACAAACATGTTGGAAACTCGTAAAAATAATTGGAAAGGAATTTGGCCGCAAAAAGCCTTTAAAGATAAGAAGGTAGTACAAGGATTTACATATACAAAAACGAATTTTTCCTGGCTGCCTGAAAAAATTACAAAATTAGAAGAAATTGGGTTGACTCTTGTCGAATTCTTAAAAGTTGTTGAAGAAATAATCAATCTCACATCCCAAGCTCCAGCACCAGTAGGGGAAAAAATTAAAGATAAACTAAATTATGTTCTACAAAGAAATCCTTCTTTTGAAATTCTACAAGAAATTTCTAACATTCTTCAAGAAGTTTCAAATAATGATTTAGAAATGACTCCAGAGCAGATAAGTTCTTTGACATTTGCCCTTATAACTTCTTGCGACGTGGAGAGATCAATTTCGGCTTAGAAGCAAATTTTGAGTGACAGAAGAACTAATTTAACAGTTGATAATTTAGAGAAACTTCTGGTAACTAGTTGGCACCAAAATAAAAACAACAGAAAAAATTAATTGGATTAAGTGGCTATTGCACATGTAGGTATACGTTTGGAAATAAAGTTTGATTTTCTATTCTTAACTTGAATTTGTATATCTTAGTTTCAACGCCTTTTTTCTCCGACAACGATTTTGATTTTGTATACTTTTTTTGCATTTCTTGCCTTTTCTGCTTTTTAGGTGCTTTTTTTTGCTAATTCTTTTTGCCTGCCTTTTTTGAGCTATTCTGTCTTGAAAGATTACAATACTTGGATAATAGTAGAATTGATACAGCTTTCGAAGAAATTGTATTACAGGAAGTGCGTAATAATCCAAGATTAACCGTTAGAAAAATAGGTGCAAAATTGGAAGTCCCAAAGCAAAGTTGTTTTTAAATTAAAATCGGTTAAACCAAGGTTTTTGCACATACTTGAAAGAGATGATGCAACTAACCATTTACAATATTGTTGGTGAGCACAAGGTCATTTTCTTGAATTGTAGAGATTTTGTGGAAAAAATCATTTTTACACGCGAAGCGATGTTTACAGCGACCTTTAAAGCCTCGTCACAAAATTGCAGATGTGGGCATGAGGCATCCCCGCTTTCAAGATTAACTGCAGAAAATAGTAGTTGCAAAAAGTTGTATATATGTCAGGAAATTTATTTTATGAAAAATACAAAAAGAAATTCTGTTTACATTTGGACTTCGAGTATTTCTGTGACTCTCAATAACTTCTATTAATAGATTGTTTCCGTAGAACTGTATAATTTTTCTATTTTGTGCATTTGTTTTCTGATCCTAGTAGGCTACTAGTTTGCAGTAAAATTAAAAACAAATAAGGGCGATACAAGGGTGTAAAGGTAATAAATGAAACTTACTGTATGTATGTAGCTTTCATATTCATTACATATTTGTCTTAACTCCTAAACGAAATTACCCATTAATAAAATGCTCCCTTATGCCTTGTCCACATTTAAGGGTTTGCAATGAAAACAAAAATGCAAATGTGTTATGTAGCTCTGCATGCCAATACTATTTCCACATAATGTTTACAGATTTTGCTTCTAGATGTAACACTGTTTATGCTTTAGTGCGTATCAGGTACGTCATTAAAAGTGTTGCTAAAGTTAGTATGTACGAATAACATATGACAGGTGTAGAAAAACAATAGAGGTTGATTCTTTTCGGTATTATTTAAATGTATTTTTATTTTAATTTTGTTTCTGTTACTCAACGAAAAATTCAATTTTAAGAAAAAGAAATTATTCTCCCTAATACAAAATTGAAAAAAACTTGCATCATTTTTTTTCAACACATATTTTAAGATTGGCTTCTGTGGGTTGATTAAGCTTAACGCAAAAGCCACCGTATCCGGATATAGATAAAACTTCCAAAATAAGTAAGCATATTAGTGTGTAATACATTCCCTGGCGTAATTATCTCCTCTTTGAAAAGAAAAATTTTGCAGAAACCATTTTTAAGTTATAGGAAATTTACATGGTTTTAGTTTCTGGTTTACTTTTATTTTATTAAATGTCGCAAATTTAACACAAAATTTTCCACATAACGTTTTTCATGCAAAAGAAAAATTCTTATGGATAAAAGACTTTTATAGATGATTAAACAATTCATTCGTCATAGGAAACTAATAATAAATAAACCTCTTCTTGAAAAAGCAACAGTTCGGTCAACTCTTGACGAGAAGAATTGAACACCAATAACACAAACAAATAAGTCACTAAATGACATTCCTTTAGATATCCAAGAACTGGTTGCAAAAAAATATAAATAAGATACATATGGAAAAAAGTTGACATTCCATTTACAGAAATGAATACAACAGGTTCAAAGGACAATTAAAATCAACTGTATTGGAAATACTAAATGAGGCATTTGATCCTACATCGCCAGCTTGCCCGAAGAAGATTACTCCGCATGGAAAGCAACAAAAAAAAAACCTTAAAAAACCAACAGCCTACACCGGTCCGATGCGTCAACAAAATAATTGGTGGAGAACCCATAAGAAAAAAGAATAAATCCTCGCCGAATATTTCTTAGAAGTCTTAGTCCAATTCAACCTAATGTAAAAAATGAAGATATCATATAACATTTTCTGGATATCCCAGGCCGTGGGATTTTGCCAATATAGCTTTTCTCATCGGCAGAAGTTAATCTAGAGGTTGCTAAATGTAAAAATCATAAAGCTCTCGTATCTGTCCTAACTGCAGGACAAATATTTAAAAAAGTTAAAAAAAAATTAGTATCACTGACGACAATTTACAAAAGTACTACCTATAACCATAGACGAAATTTTGTCTATGCTACAACCTACTATTTAGCAATTTTGAATGTTGCAACCTCATAACGAGCAATCTGGCTAGTGCCTATCATTTCTTAAGATATTCAAAATACTACTGAGGAAAGGATCGTGGAGGCAGTTACATACATTTGCTTGATAACTCCATCACACCAATTTGATTTGCAAGAACACAATCAGTATTCATATAACCAAAAGTGACGAGGAAATAAAACTATGCACAGCTGCTTTCCCAGATATAGAATAGACTTTCGACAGTGTCTGTCGTACCGGTTTGTTATATAAATTTAAACTATCTTTACCTTCTCTCTTCTTCTAAAATCTTATCTTACTGGTTGATATTTTTAAAGGAAATTCAACACCAATTCATCCGCATTTTATACCATTAAGTCGAAAAGAGGCACTAGGAACAAGAAAAATAAATATTACACAAGAAACGAAACATCGAACACCATGGTTTTGCCCAGAAGTAAAAGAATTAGCTACTAAAAGGAAAGCATATCTAAAATATCAAGAAGTCGGAACAATCGAAGAATATGAAAATTCCAAATCAGTTAGAATTAATATAAATGCAAAAATCAGAAATATCGAAGAAAATTACTGGGAAAGATATGAAGGGGGTTTACAAAGAAACGTATATGGACAACAAAAACAAATCTGGAGAAAGTTACGTAATCAAAGAAAGAAAATGAAAGAATATGTACCTTAGGAAAATATACACTACCCAAGAGACAACAACAGAAGATGAAACTGACGTTATACAAGTAATAGTGAATATTCACAAAGAACAAGATACTAACGAAAAATCATTAAAAAATATAAAATCACCGGGTGCAGATGGTCTAACAAATGAACAAATAAAATACGCGGGGGGGGGGGGAGCTAGCTGAATACCTAATAGCACTCATACAAAACATATTCCAAACATCGACGATACCGGATGAATGGAAATTTAACACTACAATCCCAATTTTTAAAAAGGGAGAAAAGCAAACTCCTGATAACTATAGAGGAATTAACCTACTAAACTCCATGTTGAAAGTCACAACTAAGATCTTAACCAAAAAGCTAACCAAAAAAATTGAATTGTACGACGAACAACAAGGATTTCGCTCCAATAGGTCATACACTGATGCAATATTTATAGTTCTTGAGGTGACATAAAAGACACTAGAATTTAACAAACCAGCCTTTTTTAGCTTCGTCGACATAGCAAAAGCGTTCGATAACCTTCATCTAAGTTATATAATGGAAGTGTTGCAGTAAAATAATGTACCAAATGGTCTAATTTCACTAATACGAGAAACATACACTAACAACTATACTCAAATTAAGACACGCACAGGAATAATACTGGAAAAAATATACGGCACAAAGGAATTAGCGAAGGAGACTCACTCAGCCCCTTTTTATTTAACCTAATCATGAACGAAATACCACATGGGAGAAGAAGAAATCCGTTTAATTTGTTACGCAGACGACGCAACCCTTATTGCCGAAAACGAAGACGATCTGCAGCGACTATTATAACAATTTAGTAAGGCATGTAAGGAATTTTCTCTACACTTTTCGAAAAAAAAGGCAAAAACAATAACAAGAAGCAAAGAGCCGTTCAGAAGTAAGTTGGAAGTTAATGGAAGTACTGTGGAGCAAGTGATGCATTTAATTATTTAGGAACCACTATCACAAGCAATACGATCCTAACGAGAGAAGTGGTACATCAAGCACAAAAAGCAACTAAAGTATCGGCATGCCTAAATAATACCATATAGGAAAACAGATATCTAAGTAGAGAATCTAGAGTAAAAAGTCAGTCATAAGGCCAATACTAATATGTGGAGTTGAAACCAAACCGAACACAGTTAAAATGAAACAAATTCTAGAAACTGAATACACTGCGAAAAATAGAACGAATCACTAAACGAGACCACATAGAAAGCGAAGATATCAGAGGAAGATGCAGTATGCCGAAAATAGGGGAATAGATTCACCCAAGAAGAAACGCATGCAGCCAACATGTAAGAAAAATGCAAAACAACAGAATCGCGAAGATAGCAAGAGACTTACAACCCAGAGGAAGGAAGTCGCCAGAAAAACTGGGGAGGGGGTACTCTCTGGAATAAACAAGCTAATTAGTTTATATAAAAGAAGAAGAAGAAATTGAAAGTTTTGGACCTCCTTCTTTCTTTTTTTTTATTACGAGGAAAAGTAGAAGTATTTCGGTAGCTTAAACCACTAATACTCCGGTACAATACTTTTTACAGCTATATAATTATACTAATTTATGTAAGAATACAAAATATTTAGTTAAAGAGTGTCTGTTAGCAATAAATTATATTTTATTAACTAGATTGGTGTAATTAGTAATTTCTTCTTTCACGGTCTTCTTTTTCAAGTCTTTCCGTATTTCTGTGTTGGGTACGTAGTAGGGGGTGATCATGCGAAGAGTCTTCGATTGGAAGCATTCCAGAATTTCAATATTGGAGTGTGAGGCAGTACCCCACAACTGAATGCCGTAGCTCCAGGTTGGTTTCAATACACTTTTGTAGACTAATAATTTGTTGATCAGAGAGAGTCTTGAGTTGCGGCCTAATAGCCAGAAGTAACTCTTGAGTTTAAGATTCAGGTGTTTTCTCTTGGTCTAAATGTGCGTTCTCCAAGTCGAGCCTTTGTCAAGATGCCTACCAAGGTATTTTACACAGTATGTACGGGATAGAACTCGGCCATCCATGATCACATCAGGGACGATGCCTCTACGTTTGGTGAACGTGATTTGTAATGACTTTTGAGTATTGATTTTGAATCGCCATTTTTGGAACCAGTCGGTTACTGCATCTAGATTTTGCTGTAGATTACTTGCGGCTGTGAGAGGGTCAGTATGAGTGGAGAGAAGTGCTATGTCATCAGCATAGGTTGCGATCAAAGTATTTGCATTCGTTGGAAGATCAGCTGTGTATAAAACATACAGGACCGGACCCAGGACACTTCCCTGTGGAACACCTGTTGTGATGGGGTAGAAAGTTGATAAAGCTTCTGTTTTGAGTGGCGCTTTATTAGTAAAAGCGCGGTTTGCACTGATGTGCCAGCATGAATAATAGTAGTCGTAGACATAAATGAACTGTTAATTATTAACGAATTTTATTTACAAAATACTATTAATGTGGAAAATAAGCCATGTATGTTCCATATAGTGGAGAAATACCAAAGGTATTTTGTTGTATATTTGTATAATTTTATGAGTTAATAACAAAATTGTGCCAGCCGAGCGAATGGTGCATCGAACTGGTCAGAATCTTGAAAGCAACTAGCAAGTGAAAACTATCTCGACGACAATGTCGGAGCCTTTGTCAACCCCGTCCCACATCCGGTCAACATTATAGCAACCAGATGTGTGAAAACTGCTGAGGGTGGACAAAAGCGCACTTTGGCTTAATTGCACCCCAAGGGTGCTTTCTACCTAACCTAAGTGCTATTTTAAAAATCTACAATAAAATTGTCTTTTACGAGTCCTAATTTTCAACTAATATTCGGAGCACTATGGTCATGAACAGCTTCTCCGAATTTCACTTGGAAGTGTCTTTCTTCAAGGTATGATTTTATGATTACGTAATCTTGCTAACATGGTTTGTATTTTGCGGTCTTCAGGTACTGCCTACTCTTTGACTTCCTCTTTTTTTCTCTAAGCTTGTTGTTGACTGCTTGTTCCCATTTCTTTTGCCATTGTTCGTTGATTTTAGTTTCTATTATATTTTTAATATAACTTGTTGGAATTGGTATATCTTGTAGATCTTGGGTGATTGCTTCTATTGCAGCTTGATCCGCTTTCTCGTTTCCCATTATACCTACATGAAAGGATACCCAGATAATTGATACTTTTTTTCCTTGATTATGAATTGCTGTCTTTATGTCATCTTGTATATTTTGAATTGAATAATCTTTTTGTGTAGATGTCCAAAGGAATCTATACAGATTGCGATGTTTATCTAGTTCTACTGTTTAACTAAGCTTGTTGTCTTTTTATACTGTAAGTATCTGCAGTGAATACACTACAGTAAGGTGGCAGGTGATATCAAAGAGAGCCTATATTGTATAAGTATAGTACTTTTTGCTGATATTTATGGGTAATCTTTTCTGTATAGATACTGGCGCCGGTCTTGTTGTTATGTTTCGATCCGCCTGTGTATATGAAGTAATGTTTGTTGTGGTTTTCTTTGATATTGTTGAAATAATTTCTATAGAGCTGGGGAAGAGTTTGTGATTTGGAGCGCTGTGTAAGGTTAAAAATGATTTTTGGTTGGGTGCGAAGCCATTGAGGATATTTATAATAAGAGGCTTGTTCTGTAGGTGCGAATATTAATTGGATTTCCTGTAAGTATGTATGAATTTGCGGTAGTAATAATGTGATGTTTTTAATATTTGTATTGTTTTCAAATATCTTATTGTAGGCCGAATTATTGAGGTTGCCTGATAATTTGGTTATGTATTTTGGTGTTAGTTGTTTTCTTCTCATGTCTAATAGTGGTTCTGCTGCTTCGACCAGTATGCTGTTTCTGGGCTTGTTCTAAAGCTATCCTTAAAGCGGTATTGTGAATCGGATCTAATAGTTCAAGTTTAGATGGTTTCGCTTAGTCGATTTTTGACCTTAGTAGGCCTTTGTAGATATTTATAATGTTTTTCCTATGTGCACTCCACTTCGCATGACCAAGAGTTTTAGTAATATTTAATCTTTGGGTATATTCTTTCTTTAGTTTTAGTATATGTGGTACCCAAGTCAGTTTTGTGTAGAATAGTACCCCTAAGAATTGTACTGCGTTAACGTATTTTATTTCAGTATTGTTAATTTTAATAACCGGATGGTCATGGTGTCTTCTAATTGTACAAAAATGTATAGCTTGGGTTTTTAGTTCTGAAAATCTAACACCTGTAGAGAATGCCCATTTTTCCAGTGTTGTAATCGCATTTTGTAGTTTGTTTTTCAATGTTTTTATATTATTTTCTCTATGATATATAACTAGGTCATCTGCAAATAAGGATAATATAGTTTTATTTAGGATGACGCATTTAAGTTTGTTCATTGCAATAAGAAATAGTGTGACGCTTAATATTTCGCCTTTCGGTATTCTGTTTCGTTACTCTTTTCTATCCTATACGCAGCCATTAATTGTTCCTCCAAATTTTCTGTTTTTACTTTCCCATACCTTATAGGTATAGGGTATTACTTTCCCATACCTTATAGGTATAGGGTAAGTATTGAAATCATGAAAATTTTCGAAATCGAGATTTTACCGGATATATCCGTTTTGGGTCTCTAGGAACCCAAAAAAGTGGTTTTTAAAAAATGTCTGTCTGTGGGTGGGTACGTATGTACGTATGTACGTACGTATGTGACGCTCCTACAGCCGAAAGTATTGCTCCGATTTTGATGCGCTTTGGAATGCGGGGGTGTATCGAAAATTCCATCGAAAAAATAAGCTTTTCAAAAAAATCCGAAACCGGAAGCGGAAGTTACGCATGTTTTTTTGGTATCACTTTTTTCGTGATTACAATTTTGAAACTTTTATCGCGGATAACGATAGAGGGTCATAAGACAAATCTGTTAGTTTTTTGCCGAACTCGCTAGCTTTAAACTGAAGGGCGCTATGATTTTTTGAAAATTTTGAGTTTAACGCCCAATTACTCGAAACCGGATGAATCGATTCAAATGATTTTTATTTTCTGAATAGTATATGAAGGGTAAAATGAGGTGATATAAAAAGTTTTTTGAAAAATTATAAGGGGCCTAAATTACGAATTTTCAAAATTTTGGAAATTTCAAAAAATTATTTCTCAAAAACTGCTCCAAGGAATTTTTTAAACTTCATATGTCGATAGACCTCGCAAGGGGCTATCGATATGTTTTTTGAAGAACTCCGTAATTTTCCTGTGGCGCCCTCTACGAAGCTTGGAAGTTTGAAACTTCAAACTCCTTTAATTAATAAACCAAAAAAGATAGGAAGCTGGGGTTTTCACTGAATCGCTCAGTACGTAATGGAGCATATGAATATGCAAAGAAATATTACACTCGTGGATATATGTAAGCGCACCGGCCCCCTCCCCCTCTTTTTTAGAAAAATATTTTTTTTATTCTAACGGTTGTTATTTGTTTGCGCCAAAGAATCTTTTTCCGCGAAAATAAAAAAAATCGATTTTTTATGCCCTACAAAATATAATTTCCAGGGACTTTTTACCTCGGTAGCAATAGCGATCGGTACTAGTTAGACCGCGCGACGGCCTAGCGGTACGGACAGCCCTGCGCACTTTGGTTCAGAACCATTGCCATACTGTCGCGCTACATTCATTTCTTTAACCGGTATTACAACACCAAGTTATAAATTATTTATCAAAATTTTGTATTTAATACTTAATTTGATATATATAATTATTATTTATATATATATAATTTGAAATAAAGATGATATGAACAGTTTCCAGTATGGGAAAGTCCAGGGAGGCAGTCGCGTCCACTTATTTTAAATTCCTTACATATTGCATAATATTTCCATCCAAATTATACATTTTTAAGGTTTTTATGATATCATACTTCCATGTTGAATCATATGCCTTCCGTAAATCAAAAAATATGGCGATTAGATGTTGTTTGTTTTTACAGGTATTGTGAACTCAGCTATGAATAGCAACTTGCTGAACCGGCTAAATATAATAAAAAAAGGTATTTTGAATTTCTATGTCTATCTGGTCTACCGTGGAGCGTCCGTCTCTAAAACAGTATTGTTCTTTGTTTAGTAATTTGTTAGAACCAAATTAGTCTCTGATTAACCATTTCGTGTTATATTTTGCTCATGCAGTTTGATAGTGATATTGGTCTGTAATTCATAGGGTTTGTTTTATCTTTGTTAGGTATTAGGATTGGTACAGTAATAACTTCTCTTCACTTCTCCGGGTTTTTGCTGTTTTCCCATATAAAGTTGTATAATTTTAATAGATATAAGAGCATTTCTTTAAAGAGATTGATATGGAATACTGTTTGGTCATGGACTACTCTTGCCTTTTATATTATTAAGAGCATATTAAAGTTCGCCAAATGTAATGGGTTTATTATATATGTCACTGTTGCTATTTATTTCGATTTCTTCGTTTTCTGCTTCTATTTTTCTCTGTATAAATTCCAGGGAGTAACATGAGTAATTTTCGACGTCAATTGTTCCCATGATCATTTTTTACTTTGGAATATTGTTCTTCTTAGTATTGCTTGACGTCGTTTCAGATTTATTAATTTTTCTGCCATTTTTTCTTCCTATATGTATATACTGTAGAATGATTTTGTCTGAATCCAAATTGGTGCTCTGGAATTAAGTCAACCGTAGGCGTGTTTTCTATGATTCTGTTAAGTATAAGTCTTTCAAATACCTTGGATAAGATAGGTAGAAGGCTAATAGGTCTATAAGAGCTGGCTTCAGTTACAGCTTTGCCAGGTTTTGCAACCATGACAATTTGCGCAAATTTCCACTGTAAGGGGTAGTAACATAAGCGTAACATACTGTTAAAGATAGTCGTTATCAGCACGATAGCTTTTCGCGGGAGGTTTTTTAGTACTTTGCCAACGATTAAATCGTATCCGGGTGCCTTATGTGGGTTTAGTAATGTAATTTCCCTGCGGATTTCCGAAGGTGAAAAGGCTCTTATTGGCATTGATAACTGACATGGGACGTTAAGATAGTCTATTACATGATTATCATTATTATTATCATCTGGATGTGCAGTGAATGTACTAGCAAGATGTTCTGCAAAAACATTCGCTATTTCGGAGTCAGTTCGCGCCCAGTTACCATCAGGCTTTCTTATTGGGGAGACAGCAACTGCAGGTCTTTTTAATCTT
>JABXWE010016090.1:0-22466 GCA_014611495.1 Limonius californicus | reverse complement strand
TGTGTTGTTTTATCGGTAAACCCCGAGTCGATAGTCCTTGCAAGTATCAAGCAAGAAGAGACATTCGTATCATTGGTTTGTACGTAAATACAAGTGCAATGTGCAAAAAATTGCATTAAAAGAGTGTTCAACATAGTGTAACATTCAATTAGGGAAAACATTCATACATAAATGTGGGAACCACAACCACTGTTACATCTATATGATGACAACCAAAACATTTGTTATTTTAGCTTTTGGAGAGAGTGTATTCTCCGACAATACCGACTGAGTTAAATCAAGCATTCGATATCGATGAACTTCGTTGTTTACCTTAAACGTTCAGCAAACAATTTAAAGAAAACACTGACCAAAATTTATGAATCGGAAAAAATATTGTCTCAATTTCAAAATATATGGACCGCTCGAATATTTCTGCAAAAACGCTTAGACTTGTAAGATTCTACAGGAAAAACTTAAATGAAATTAATGACTTTCTAAAACGCGCTTTTGCATGCAATGATTTTCATTTCAAAACGTTCTGTGCTTTATCTTCATAAATATCTAACGTATGCACAGTATTTGAGATTACCACAAGCTCGTACTGTTTATGTACAACCTCTTATTTATTATGCAATTTGACTGCGCCAGGTAATGTAACTGTATGAGGTGATAAATTACTCTATGTTGTTTGAGTGCACTGGTGTGTTAGCGGATAAATACAAAATTCAAAATCTCTTGAATGTCCGCACATAGATATACCAGGACATAATATTCATGTTATGTGCAATGTGCTGTTGATAATATAATGACTATAAGAGGTCAAGCGTCATATTACAATAGTGTGTAAACTTACTGTTTCGTACTTTTAAATTCTTACTTAACTTCTTACTGCAGCAACCATTAAAAAATAAAATATGTTATTCAAATTTAAAATAGCTACTAAAACAATATGATTATTAGTTAAACTAGGAATACGAAATGTTATTAATAATAACCGTTCTTTTGAAGTAAATCACTATGATGTTCGGTATAATCGCACGTTTCAAACTATTTAAGAGTGTTTACTAAAAATCCACACAATTTTCAATTAAAAGAAAATTTTATTCACAACTAATCTTTTCTTTTCATTAGCTTGTAAGTTCAGCATACAAAATGCTATACAAGACAGTGGTGTTAATATTTAGCACTTTAACTTTATCCTGTTTCTAGCGCGGTAACCGTAGGGTTTCTCAATCTCTAATTTATTTGATTGACATTAGTATATTTTAAATTCAGTTTATTAGTAGTAAATGTTTTGAGGCAGTTGGCGTTTAAGTCTTGTATGCACTAATTTTTTATCAATAGAATAATGTTTGGCCCCTGATCAGGAGTTGAGTGTGATAATGAGAATGATATCGAAATCGTGGCGGAATAACGTAATCAGCGGCTCGTCTCACCTCCGAGGTTTAAAATGGCGAAGTGTCCGTTTAATTTTTTCTTATAGTTCGTCCGTGCATTCTTAGTCCAGTCAATAGCGGATTTTAGCCTACAAAAGGTGGGGTAGTAATAATTTTGACATATGTTATTTAGTTCCGGGTCCCAAAGAAAAATCCAAGTTTTCGACCTTAGGGTGGGTCGGCGCGGTCCGCCATCTTGAATTAAAGGTACAAAAAATTTGTTTTTTCAAAATAATTTCAAAACGCTTGATCCTACTACAAAAATGTCTAATACAAATTTGAAGAACACTAAATTCCCTACATTTTTTGTATGAACACTTTTTTTGTAAGTCTGATGTGCAACGAGTTACAGCGGCGGACACGTGAACATTCTTCCAAAAAATCGTCCCAACTCCTCGTTTTTCTCATTTTAGGAAATCATTTGGAGCTATTCTTTACATAATTATGATAATTTTGTGAATTCAAAGTCACTGCCACACCACCACAACGTAGAGTAAACGGAGTGTTTTTTTTAATTGTGGTATCCCCAGTAGGCCTAATCCACATATGCTCTTTTTTTGCAGTTGAGTGAGTACGACTCGTATTCCGTAATTTATGTCATCGAGTATGTTTATATTATTTCTTTTTTTTAAGGTCCGAGTCGGTGTATGTTGATGTCTTCAGAATTGTCGTCGTTAGTGTAATCCTCTAACCCATTTTCCCCACTAAGGATCTGGGTCTCCATCCATGTCATTGCCTCATCTTCGTCGTCGCTCTCGATGATGGCCTCTGATGCATTCTCGCATGATTCACCATTGCAGAATCCGCATACAACAGAGCACTTCAACCCACATTTCCTGCAGCCACATGCTCCACCGCATCCCTTTTTGCAATTACATGAAACGACGTTTAATAAGGTATCTGGGGCAGGCTTCTCTGACATTGGTACTGGACTCAGCCCAATGGTACCGAGTTTCCAGCCCCAGCCGGATGGATTTTTTTGGACTCCGCACCATTTTTGGACTTGGTGGTAGGTCCTAAACGCATGGTACCGTGCAGCGTCCGTCGTTGGTGGGAAAGAAGCTAGATTGAATTTGATTTTTATTGTCGATGTTGCGAAACGTTGGTAGCGGAGTTCTTCCAAGGTTTCTTCTTCCATGTTGCCACCATACATAGCAACGAGAAAGCGTGCTCCAGCGTCCTCGATGTCTTCTGGTTTGGCATTCTGATCTTTATAGATGCCATTGACGGCAGTGAGTCCTTCGTTTTTTTGGACAAGCGAAACAAAAATTGTTTTTCCTTGGTTGAAGAGGGATGATGTCGTGTCACAGCCGCTAACCGCATGTAAAAACAGGATGTTTTTGGCTGCTTCTTTCACTTTCAAACTATCCGCGGAATACACTCTTTCAGCAGTTTTGCCTCTCCCCCTGTTTGCGAAGGTAGATGTTGGTTTTGGATGATCCTAATGCTGTCAGCAGAAGTAAAAGATCGACGTCTTCGCCAACGATAAAAACAGCGTCGAATGATGAGCAGAAGGAAATCGCTGTGTTGACAATCAAGACATCAGCATCTTCAGCCTGCTTAACAGTAAAAGCAGCGTATTCGAATTTTTTTGTCAGCATGAAAATCAGACGGGCTTTATTTTTTTCATTGGCCAAAAATCGTTCTGGAGAAACTTGAACCATCATTGTCTCATCGAAAAAAACTTCCGCAGAGATCTGCTTCTTCGTTCGGCGAAGTCTTTCTGCGCCCTTCGTATTTCTCTTGTCACCATCAAATAGATATCCATCGAAAACAACGACTGCATTTAAATCGTAGTGATTTCGTACATATTGAACGTACTTCTCATATTTTGATCTGAAAGAATCATTACGATGCCATACAACTTTATGTAAAAGATACCCTCCATCCACAACATTGATTCTGTTATCCCCGAGTTCTACGCCTTCTGACAGTGGTGCGAAAACAGCATACAACGAAGATTTCGTGCCTTTGCGCATTCCGTCTTCCGAAAACAGCGACAAAGGGAAATGAAGCAAGTTCGAATCTAAAGTAGACTTTCATCTCGTGGCAGTGGCAGTAAAAAAATTTATACGTAACAAGAAAAATAACTTTAATCTGTAGTATATTTCGCTATATAATGTTATTGTGATGTTAATAATATTATTAATATTATCATTTTTACAATTTTATATACACATTTACAATGTTATATATATAAATGATAATATTATTAATATCATCATTTTTACTAAATTTACAGCGAAAAGATTAAGTTGGACGATTATTCACGTTTGCGCCGCTGTAACTCGTTACATATCAGAGTTACAAAAAACGTGTTCATATAAAAACTGTAGGGAATTTAGTCTTCTTTGTATCAGACATTTTTGTCGTAGGATCAACCGTTTAGGAATTATTTTGGAAAAACCAATTTTTTGTACGTTTAATCCAAGATGGCGGACCGCGCCGACACCCCCCCCCCCCCAAGGTCGAAAAATAAATTTTAATCAGGGCCCGGAACTAAATAACATATGTCAAAATTATTACTACCCCACCTTTTGTAGGCAAAAGGCCTTTTTTACTCCCTATTGACTGGACTATCTGTTTTTCAACCATTATCTATAGTTTGTGTTTGAGTTGATACAAAAACCTTTCAGTGGGTCTTAATTTGTGGTACATTTGCAACATTTTCATGGTTCGATCATAATGCGGTGTTGCCATGTCTGGTCAAATAACATACTGTCCGTCGCTATGGTGTTTGCTCATGAATGGTACTGGTCTTATTGGTATATATTATTTTGAGCGGGGAGCGACGTTTCGTCTCCGGATCCAATTACCTTTAAACTAACATGTACTTTTGGGCTCCGCCACAGAAAGCTCAGACGTTTCGTCCCGGGAAGTTAATTGCATTATAATCTTTCAAAAACAAATATCAAGGATATGTCTATGAATTACAACTACATGTTTGAACTATTTAGTACTTAAACCAATGTAAAGTAAATATATACGTTTAAATTACGTTAAATTACTGAAATGATAATGATTTGACAAAGTGAAATCGTGGACCCAACCATTTTCTATTTCAGGTTTTCCTTTATACTCTTTAGGAAGCCCAATTTGTAGGACCAACCAACCTTATGTGAAAACGGCATCCGATTGTTAGAATTTAGCGTTGGTTGCACTAAATAAATGTACACTGTGCGTGTAGTGAAAGATTTAATAAATATCGAATGTAACTACAGTAACATAAATAATAATAAAAAAAATATTGAACAACTTGAATACCATAGACCTCTCCGTAGTAGTGCCGGTGTAATAGTGGTGATCTTGGAATTCTTAGGGTGCGCTTCTAAACCCTTATTTCATTCCCAGCGGATGTGACATCATCTTGGAGAAAGCTGATTTCATTGCTCGTACCCCTGGGAAAATCTGGTTGCCATAGTAACGCATTCTGTAGGTCATTAGGTCAATTTAATTTCACACTGTTGTGCATAGGTTATACGAAATCTATGATAATGTTTTTGGGTGGTAAGGTAAAACCACTACTGTACGCTTGTTTATTATTATACAATGAATATATATTTCAGTAGCTACTTCTGGTAGTAGATAAAGAACGGTGGTATCTGATGCCCAATTACGTAACCATTGCTTATCTCCAGGGACGTCCATACTGCTTAAGGGATGTTAGCTCCAAATTCGGATTAAGTGTCATTGCACAGACCAAACGTCCATTAGTCTCTTCTGATTATATGTGTTGGTTAATGCAAGTGTGTTAAGGGTGCAGTGAAGGCAGATATTTTGCCTGTTTCATTGGTTGTCGCCGCACAAAAACTTTTATTTGAAATTTTGCATGCCTTTAGAATTTCTCGTTCAAGTCATTCTGTTTCTTCCTTACAATAGTAGGTCTCGTATTGTTGTGTGCAATCAGTCCCATCAAATGAGAAATACGATCCATCATCCATAATTACCAACAGTTTGTTTGGAGGTTTTAGAAGACCACCTCCCAGCTTCCGCAACAATGTTTTTTTGGCTTTCCAGTTGCTTTTGATGCAGGAGCAGATTTTCTTTTTTTATGGTAATATTGCGCATTCCAAGTATTTTGCTTACATATTCATGCAATATTTTGAAAACAATAATAATCATAATTTCACGTATTTCGACATAAATAAAATAACTAATATTTTCTGATTAGTATAAGCGTCTCACATTGGCAACAATTAATGTATTAACACGTAAAAAAGAAGCAGCTTAGAATAAGTTTGATTTTGATTATGTTTATGTAGAAAAAGAACATTGGGAGTGAAAAGATATTGAGCGCAAACCCAATAAACACCAACCACGGCCGAACGAAGATCCCGTCTTGTTTGTAAAGGTTAATACAGGTTACCTTGTGTACAATACCTAGAATAATATAATAAATACAATAACTATTTTTTGATTAGTTTGATCTCTTCAAAACTTTAAGAACAAAATAATACAGTTCTGTATTACACAGAAGCACGATACCCCAGTAAATTATTTTGTATATTTTTTGTATATACAGGGTTGGTGATTTTTCATTACACACTTGTTAAATTCCTGGGAATCTAACCAATAAAAGCATTCAGAAACTAACCTTGAATAACTTGCCCTTTTTCCAACCGTCTACCACAGAATGTTGACGCTTGAAAAACAAAAGAGGAGCGATTTGAAGATTAAGTTTTTTTAATAGAATATATTTTGTTAGATATTTGGATAGATTATGAAATTCTTAATACAGCGTGGCTTTTATTTTTTAAATTTTGTTAGTAATTGATACCATACTAGTAAGAAAATCTTCTCTGGAATGGAAGTGTTTACACTTCCAGTGGTTCGGAGCTAGCGTTCACCTGTAGGTCCCCTATGTCTGTGGCACAACGCAAACGCGCAGCAACACAGGCATAGAAAAGAAGAAGACAAAGCACTCGAAGAAGAAGTAAGAAGAATAAATAATCTAAGTAAGCTACAGAAATGCAACTTTCAGTTAGAAAAGAGAAAATTAGTTAGTTGTCCAAATAAAAATCCAATACTGAAAGATCAGGTGATCTTGGGGGCCATAAATGAGGCTCCTCGTTGCGAATCCAGTTCTTTCTATATCCTTCTGAAGAAAATTGTTGCCAGTTGTGCATGATTTAGGAGGTGCACTGTCATGGTGGAACCACATATACCTTCGGAGGGCAAAAGCAGATCAACAAACCATGATGTTGTTAATTTTCGGTTTTTGTTATTTATATTGAAAGTTGCATTTTCAGAGCCTAGTTAGGTAATTTAATTTTGTTTGTATTATGACAATATGTATTTATTACAACAAAATACAGAATGTACAACTAAAAAAGGCAATCTTCAAATCGCTGCTCGTTTGTTTTTCAAGTGACAACATTCCGTGGTAGACGGTTGAAAAATGAGCGCTTAAAGATATTTAACTGACTAACTGCATTAAATTTAACAGTGAATTCAAAGTGAATCTAAGACAACCACGAAATGAACATTCAAAAGTATTTGGCAGAAATTTATTCCATTTTTCAGAATGACATATACAACAATATTTAAAAAACCACAAATTGATTCTGTGGAACCCAAACACAATATTAAAATTAAATAAAAGTTTCAATTTTCAGTTTGCTAGCTATAAATCTTACATTATAGTACCCAACCTACAAAATGGCACAACCTTTTGGAACTTACATGGACTGGACTAAATTATGTTGCTATTTATATATCCATAATACATAGTTTTCAAATTCCCTGGATAGTATAAAATCTAGAAATGGTAGTGATTCAGGTAAAACTTTTTACGTGCAATGGGTTGCTATGGGTGGCTTACTACAAGATTCAATATTCAAAAGCAGATATACAAATACAGGGTTTCCTAAAAGTAGTTTTCTGCTGAACCTAGTAAAGTAATACATAATTTACTGACAAAACACATTTATTTATAATTTTTGAAAGTATTACACTAAGTATTATTTATTTCATTTCTAAATACGTGAACCGCTTCTTCGGCCGATGTAAAACGTAAACCCCGTAACTTATTCTTTACACGCGGAAATAAAAAAAAAGATTAGGTTGTAGGTCTGGACTATACGGCGAATTACCCATTATTTCAATATTTTGGGCATTCAACTACTCGCTCGTTCGAGCAGCAGTGTGCGCCCGAGCGTTATCTTGATGCAAGATGATCCTTCCTCTGGGCCGTCTTTCGCGGATATTTTGGAGAAATTGAAGCAAGCAAACTGTAGTGTGCCGTTCAGCATTAACAGTACGACTATCTTCCAGTGCTACAGAGGCAACATGTCCAGTAATTCCAAAAAATGTGGCGACCATCTTTTTTTTCGGCTTTTTTTACGAACAATTTTTGTTGGAGCCGATTTGTTCTCAAAGACCCAAACTGCCGACTGTTGCTTTCTTCCGGGATCATAACGGTATACCTACGTTTCATCACCTGTAACGATGTTGTACACGAAATGAGACTATCCGTTGTCAAAGCGATCTAGTGTAGGTCTGCACCGTGCCATGTGGTATTTTTTTTGAACTGGAGCCAAGTTGTGGGGAATCCAACGGGCACAAAGCTTACGTACCATCAAATGTTTGTGTAAAATGCTGTCAATTGCATTTACACTAATCGTTAAAGTTGCCTGAAGACTCCTGGCAGTAATGTGCCGCTCTTCTTCAATCATGTTTCGTACAAGACCCATACTCTTTTCCGTAACTGCCATTTTTGGCTTAGGAACTCGAAAGTAGTGATTTAGGTCGACCACGTTGAAATTCATTGTACCACCGCTTTACGGTAGCTCAGAAAGACGTTTTGTCATCAAACACTCGATTGATTTTCTCAATACATTCTTTACAGCTTTTTGCAGCTCGATAATACTCTCTATTCAATTACAATATTTTTGGGGAAAATATTACTTACTTTAAAATTATGTATTTTAAAACACTCAAGTATATTTGACAATTTTTACTATAACTAAACTTGTTAAAGACTACATTAAAATGTCAAGCAAAATTTGTTGCTGCTAGATAGGCACAGCGGAAATAAAACAGCAATCGTATATCAGCAAAATAAGGTTTACCTGAACTAATACAATTTAGTTTTTTTGCGCTTGCTTAGGTATACGATATCGTATGAGAAATAATAACAAGCAATGACGGAAATCGATATACTGAAAAGTATTTAAATATGTTTTTTAAAATATAATTGATAGGTAAAACTTCAATTAGGGTGTTCCAGACAACAAGCACCGCTAAGAGGTAATTAAGCTTTGTTTTACCAGTGCAGGCATAAAAGTAGGTAGTAAAGTAAACCACAGTAGGTCTGTTCTAAATTAATGTATTAAAAATTGAAACCTGGTTGAAAGGCCTTCTCAAACGGTGGTTTCCACGAAAACGTAAAGGAATTAACGAGTGTCCCATAAATTTCACGCTTTATACATAGTGTCCTTCAATTTTAGCTTAATAGCAACATGCAGAATTTTTGTTTTGTTGTAGTATATTATAAGTGTCATTTATACCAACGGACGGGGAACAGTTTAATAGCAATATCTAAACAAGGCACCGGTTTCTCATTCCTTACACAATGATTTCAAACACTAATGATAGCAAATGCAGATTGATGGTATTCTTAAATGATCCTCATATCACCATCTTCAATCTAAAGGCGGATATACTTTTTTACAAGGCGGCGTTTATAAATATTGTAATAAACTGTTTGAGAACGGTTATATGTTTACAAAAACGTAGGGTGCACTCTAATATTAAAGCATAGACTGGTCACATGTGTTCTTGATCATTTTCAAAGAACAGCAGATCTTTAAAAAGAAAGGAAATAATACACTGTTTAAGTTTTATTGCTTAATTGTTTCATGTACAACTAAACGCTAATCTTGATATTATTGTCCTTTTTTTCTAACAACAGATAACCGTAACCGATTTCAGATTTCTAATCTGTTTAGACTAAAAAATAGGTTATGTTACTGAAATTAAATACATTTGAAAGTAACATCATCAATTGTGTAACAAAAGCTTTCTACCTAATATCATGGTTTTTAGAGGAGCCATGCAGATAAATGATTTAGTATTCCAGCATGAAGTCGGTTGAACCCAAACTGGATAAACGGACTGGTATAAAATAGATTCACTTTGATCTATTCATGGCTAACCACAATTATTATCAAGTTCTTACTGTAAAGCATTGTATAGCGTGAAATGGGGTGCGCTTTCTGCATTTTCCAATACAGTAGCAAAATTAGATTAGCAGTATAGGTATCTATACTACTAATCTATGTACATTACTACTGGGTAAGGACAAACTCGAGTTAAATCAGCAGATCACAAACAATGTTTGAACAGTGGCAATAACTAACACTTCTAGACTGTTATTAGATATAACTACTGTTATATACAATTTTCACAAATCATTTCATTAATTCTAGTTTAATGAATTTTTAATATTTCTACTTCATTTGAGCGAAATGGGATTAAGCTCACATAAAAGTAAACTATAACCACCAACATGATCGCCACTTTCACAAGTTCTTATGTAATACTAATGGGTAACTTCTACGAAACACACCACATTTCTTCCATACCACATCCCTCCTTTCCTAGTTCTTTGTACACCAAAGGTGGACGTACACATCCTCACAACATTAGTTGACTAGTTATAAATTATGTAAGACGTCTGCTTATCGGAGTCTGTTACCCTGTCACTATCAATGCTCCTAAATAAATTCCTTAACAGGAGCCAATCTCGCACCAAAGAAAACTGTAACCACCAACATGACGGCCACCTTCACAAGTTCTTCTATACTACTAATGCGTAACTTCTACGAAACACACCGCATTTCTTCCATTCCACATCCCTCCTTTCCTAGTTCTTTGTACACCAAAGCTGAACGTACACATGTTCACAACATTAGTCGACTAGTTATAAATTATATAAGAAGTCTGCTTATCGGAGTCTGTTGCCCTGTCAATAATAATGCAACTAGATAAACTCCTTAACAGGAGCCAATCTCTTAATTATTTAATAGTAATGCGGGTTAAATACACAACACTACCAACAAGTACATAGCTGAAATAACTACTTCCAAACACCGCGCATAGTTAATGAACTCAGCTAAATATTTAGTTAGTTGCACACAGCACCATTATCAAACGCACAGGTCCAATAATAGAAAGCGAGCCAAAGTCCATGACTTTATGAGGTTTACATAGGAACATCACATACTACGCAGCTCTATTAATAAAATAACGATTCACAATTCCGATAATAATATAAAAAGAACGCAGATGTAATTCTAATTTCTAACCATATAGCATCATTACCAATTACAGAGCTAATATCTAATGCGATACACAAAAATAACTAAGTACACAGTTTTAATTCTAAAATAAGAGCACACACGGTACCAATACCAAGCACACAACTCTAATAATAGAATATAGGCACACATCTTATTACATAGTTAGGTATACCCTGTATCAATACTAATTTCACAGTAATACAATTGGGGACACAGTTCAGTATATAGCTAGGCACACACAGCAACTATAATGAGCACACAGCTACTATAATGAGCACACAGCTCTAATTATAAACTGGAGGCTCTTAGCCCGGATAATAATAGAAGAAGAAGAGTCACTTCCAGGGTCATAGTATAATTACCAATTGTACAGCTCAATTTTTAATTAAGTGAATTCAAGACGCTATTTAAATCGACATTCTAAGCTCAATCATTTAATTAGTTAAGTATACAGTGTACCAATATAGATGACATAGTTCTATTAATATAATTGGAGCTTACTGCTCTATATTTAGCCAGGTACACAGAGTACCTTTAATTAGCACAAATATTCAATAATAATAGAAGGCAGAACATTCATTTCCAAGCACATAGAACAACTACCAGTTATTTAATTAGATAAACCCAAGACCTGATTTAAATCAATATACAACCAGTACCATTGCATTACTTAATTAGGTATACAGTGTACCAATATTAATGGCGCAGCTTAATGTAATTAAAGCACACATTTAGCTAGGCATACGCAGTACCATTAATAGACACACAGCTGTAATAATAAAACAATAACTTTCAACTCTGATAATAATTAAAAAAGGAACAGTCATTCCAAGCACATAGCATAATTACCAATTACGTTGTTCAATATATAATTTGGTGGACTTACGACGTTATTTAAATCAGCGTTGTACCCAGAACTGTTCATTTCTGTATGTTTCACTACACTCTTTTAGTTGTAAAGCGCCTAAGCACAACTACTTTTCATAAGGTGATAAATTACGTCAAAAGCAAAGTTTTACAATTACTTGATCTACCTAGCAGTACTGTTCATTTCTGTATGTTTTATTACACTCTTTTAGTGGTAAAACGCCTAAGTACAACTACTTTTCATACGGTGATAAATTACGTCAAAAGCAAAGTTTTACAATTACTTGATCTACGTAGCAGTCATAATATTAGTATAATCCTATTGAATATAAATAAATCCGTAACAAAAAACATAACAACAATAGGGAACCATCAGTAACCAATAACCTGTTCTTAGTAAAAATTTAAAACTGTTTGTGGAAAATATAGTTAATAGTATCGATCTAACAATAAAACGAGTTTAACGGAAATTCAATGGCAAAGTGATATCATCTTAGTGTAGATCACTTTCTTACATTACATTGTGGAAGTTCAATAATGTGTTAAATAGCGAGAAAGTTCGTTGATTATATCTATATGACAATACTAATTTCCTTAAAGCTAAAATACTGAATTGAGTTCATGAGCCATGCGTATTCTTGGGACAACAAGCAAGACTGGCAATATTTCATCTGTTCGCGATTCTGTCTCTCATGATTTACATTTCCTAGCTTGCACATACTGAACTATTTTTAATATTGTTTGCAAATGAACAAATTTTGTAAGTGGCGATGTTATTAGTGTAAATTATATGAAGAACTGTGGCTATGGTGCGTTCAGTAATAAAGTGTAACTTCAATCTACACAGTATCAATGACACTTTACAAAGCGATACGTAAACACACCAATATGTTAGATTTCAGACGCCGCCCGTGAGGCAGAATATTCGCGAATGGATACACATATTAAACTTTAGATATCAAAGTGTATTTGGTGTTTTTATGTTTGTTGAACTGACAGTGTACGTCCCAGTTTAAATTTTTAATAATAATAACAACGCTGTGCCCTCTTTTGAATTACTGATTATGTAAAGTTCCAGTCGCTGAATAAAAAATATTAAGGCACCAACTTGCCAAAAGAAACTTTAACGAGAAATTCTATATCAACATACATAAAAAGTGAATTGTGCTTTCCCCGAAATTTATGCGTCTCTTGCGTTTTCGTATCTATTATTCTTACAAAATTCAAAATTAAATCGAACAGGGACTGCAAACGAAACCTCAAGTGTCCTCCTGCATATTTTATAAGGGATGAAATTCTTATATTGAGAGAACACACGTAGGAATCTGTAGAGCATCTCTGCGTCAGAAAAATTACATTTACAACATTCTTGGATTTGAAAAGTAATATCCGAAGTAATATTGTGTTGTTTTTATTAAATTTGATTACATAAGAAACTGTAGCTGAAACACGGAAACAAATATGTGTTTGTTAGAAATAAAACACCACCAGAGAATACGGTAATAGCGACACGGCCTTCAGATGGTATATGACCAGTTTAAGTTGGAAGAATGATGACACTGGAAATTGTGGGATAAAGGGACGCTATCCTGATGACGAACCGCAGGGGAAACCGGAGATATACAAGTTAGCTCGTTCGCTTCCTGCCAGTTTCCTTCTCATATCACTTCACTCCACCCTACCCCGGTCTTATCAATTCTTCAGTCGTCCTTGTCAGCTACCTTGCGCGGGAGAGGCATTGAAACCTCTAGATATTTGGACTAATGTTACTTCAACGTTAAAACTCTCGACAGTCAAAGCCGATAAATATTAATACTACATTTTTTGTTTCAGTTCCCCCTAACCGGCCCGTTATATATGATGGCAAAAGAAGAGATAGAACTACCTTATTAGAAGCTTATAACGAGGGTTCGGACGTTAATCTTATCTGTGAAGCCAATGGGGGTAAGATAACTTGCATTCACTTAACCTAAATGAAATTTGAATATAAGAAATTGTGGAAGCCATATTTCAATTGAAATAGCAATTCGCTTATCGCGTTCTTAAAACACGACACTTTCAGCGAAATTGCTTTGCAATTCCTATGTAAGTGTTGTTTATCTTATTATTCGTCGAACTGTATGAATAATTCAAGCTTCAGCATTTTAAGAATCTCTTATTCGCTGTGTGAATATTTGATTCGCTTAAAACTGTAGTCAATACATTTTGACAGCGGTTTGATTAAGCAGACGGACGCAAAATTTCGCTAACGAAGCTTTTATCGCCATTAAATAGACAAAAAGCTTGTCGCAAACATTTAAATTCAACGATAATTTACTTATGAAGGAACTAAGACAAAAAATATAAGATATAATATTATTCAGAAAGTGTTCCCTGTTTTACCTAGGCTAATAACATTACTAAACTAGCTTATTGGAATAAATAAGTTAATGAAGTCGCAGGAAAAGCTTGAAATTTTTGTATTTTCTAATGAGTAATGCTTTGTTATATATTCAACAAACTAATTAAACGTTTACCGCTTTCTTGCTTTCTATGTTTAAAAACTAATAGTCGGGAAGCAAACGTCATGTATAGAGTGTAGACTTTTCCACACAAATAAAGTGCTTTAGAATGCTTTACAATAATGTTTATAAATTCCTAGTTAGCTAATCCAATAATTTATGTATGCCATAATATGTATTTGTATGTCATAATCCAAACATAAACTTTTTACAGAATATTAAAAACTAGATATTATTTTTTGATAGAAATCAACAAATACCCGAATGAATATCATAATCTAAAGAGTTCAGAAAACATTACATGAACCGTTAAATACTAATTGTTATTAATTTCTGTAACGAATAAACAAGGAGGTTTTTTAAATTATCCACTAGAAAACTTCTCTATGGATTAATTAGTTATCACATTTTAAAATGCTTCCCTCCACATTTACTCTTATAATTTATACCTACTCAAAATTTTGAAAGAGCGAATTCAAAATTTGCCTATTTTGGATGATAAATGTGTTGTAAAATGTTGTATCAATATACTATAACTAGGGAACTCAAAAATTAAAACTCAATTGTAGCAAAATCGAAACTTTCAAAGGAAATGGCAAAATTAAAATTAAATTTGGGGCATACTACAGGAAACTGTATCATAAAATATACAATTAGTATAAAAATAGAATATAAGCTTAGAAATTTAATAAAGCAAGTAAGCTTTGTTTCAAATGTTTGCTTTCATCATGATTCTGTAGTATGAGCAAAAATAAATTTATCAGGGGTGCCTATGGAATTTTGAAGTCATGTGTATAACAATCGCACAAATGACAACTTTCTGTCAATCTCTGTTGGTAAAACAGAGACCCTTTTTATTAATATTAATGTCATAACCTCACTTAAATAAATAGAGTGCCACGAAAACTGTTAAATACAACAACTCTCACTGTCATAAACAGTTTCTCGTTTTGTGGTGTTAAAATACGCATGACTACAAAATTCCACAGGCACCTCTGATTGATGTACTTTTTGCTTGTTATATATTTTTAAACATATAACTCATCGGCACGAAAAACGGGACACCAATTTTTTTTTTTTTGAAAAGCCTAAAATTTTAGCTTCTTATGAATAAATACTTAAACTATTGTCTCAAAACAAACAAAACAACTTGTTGTAATTCATTTTAAAGATTACTAACTGTTTATTTAAAGTAAAAAAAAAACAGCTTTCAAGACCAAACGAAGAAAAGTCAGAACCAGCAACATTTTGGTTTTGTAGCAAAAAGGCGCATAAATAATAAAAACACAAACAATTCATATGCCAACAACCAGGAAAGTTTTTCAATAGCGTGTATTGCCTCCATTTGAATTAACAATTGCTCGCATTTTTCGGGACATCCCCAAAATTAAGTGTGGAATGTCTTCCTGAGGAACAAGTTCCCATTCCTCTAAAAGTGCTTGCCGCAAGTGATTATAAGCAAAAGGAGCAGGAACACGACTTCGAATTCATCGACCAAGATTGTCCCAAACATGTTCAATGAGATTGGCATCTGGACTTACTGCTGGCCACTCCACAACACTTCTTCCAAATATTGTTGAGTAACTCTTGCGGTGTAAGGTGTTGCATTATCGTGCATCAAGAGAAAGTTATCTCCAACAAAAGGAGCATATGGAACAACAGAATCTTGAAGAATCTCATTAACATACCGGACAGCTCTCAGGGAGCCTCCTGGAACGATGTACAACTCCGTATGTGCCCTTAAAGAAATTCCAGCCCAAACCATAACTGAACCTACCTGGTAGCTGACCCTAGGGCTATAAGTACATTCAGCAAATCGCTCTCCTCGTCTTCGCCATACTTTTTCACGGCCATCAGGAGATCACAGAGAAAAGCTGAACTCGTCTATCAATAAAACTTGCGTCCATTCGTCTTCTTCCCAGTTTATGTAATTCCTGACAAGTTGAAGTCGCGTTACACGATGACGCCTGAGAAGTTTTGGACCTGTAGCAGATCTGCCACTGGTAAAATTTCTTTCTCCAAGTCTTCGTCTAACTGTTCGCTCGCTTACGTTTACATCAAGGACGTGATGAAGATGATTTCTGATTTTTACAGCTGTAGAATGACGATTTCGTAAATTTTGTAACATGATAAAGTGGTCATCATGGGCATTAGTTCGTCGTTGAGGGCCAGTTTCAGGTGGTCTTGTGTTGGCACCACTTTCCAACGTGTATGAACTCGTTGCACAGTACTTCTGGATATTCCATATTGCAAAGCCACAAATCACTGACTTCTTCCGTCTTGAAGTAATGCAACAATAGCAGACGCTGTTTCATAACTGTGAACATTAACAAACTAATCTGAGCTTTAGTTTGTGTTACAGTAAAAACAATTCAATATGCCAAGATAACTTTGTACAAATGCAATAATTTCTACGGCCATTACTTTTACCCAAATGCAACGCATACTTAAATCCATGGAAACAAACAATTTATAAAGAAATTGAAAGCAATTTTTTGTTACAATCGAATCTAAACAGATTAGGAAAAAAGTTACGTTTTAAAATTTCAGTGTTTTTTATGTAATACTTAAAAAAAATCATAAACTTAAAAAGTTGGGTGGCCCATTTTTCGTGCTGGTGAGTGTATATAAGCTGCTACTACTTATTATCTATAACATCATAAAAGTTTGAGGTCTAGTTACGACATTTAAATGCCAACCTATTGCGATTTCTATAAATAAAATCAAACGATTCAACGTAGCATACTCGGAAGAACACTTACACTGTAATATTGGTTGCCTATATGGAACCTACAATATATTAAAAATGCCATAGGGATCGTGTGACTATGTACCTATAGTTTCTACAACCTATAATTACTAGAGCCTCGAAATCTTAGAGTGTAAAGTTCTTGTAATGTGTAACCACTTTCAGAGGTAGTAGAAAGGTGAAGTGGGTTTATTTAACGGGATAATACAGCTAGGAATATATTTGTATGTTGTAGTACAGGTAGATGCCTCCTGTGTTGCGTGTTGTTTTAAATACTACCTATAGGACCTACAGCTTAAACTGCAAATGCTATGCCATTTCTCCGCACCTCAGATTTGTGCATTGTAGGTGGCTTCCTCACTCACTTCGCCCTCGTTATGACTATGGACTAACCTTATCCAATAAAACTTTTCACTAATTAATACCATTAATGTTAATATTTGCTTGAATATCCTGAATTAACACAACATAATGATCATAAACAAAATGTACCGAAATATCAAACTTTGGATTAAAGCCATCTGTGATAGTTTTTATACGTATTTGTTACGTAAATGTAACTTAGTTTTTGTCAACATTCTGGTAGACAATTTCAAAGTAATGGTTTTGAAGACAGAATTTTCTAATTCAAAGAACTATTTTCACCGATATGGAATTGTATATATTGGAGCATTTAGTTATTATCTAATAACAACCAGATTCAGTTGCAGATGCAGTTCCCACTAGTGTTCTTCAGAGTATGCCACATTTAATCGTTTTATTTTATTTAAAGAAATCGACAATAAGGCCTTCTACATATTTCATATTATTTTCTGTTAATGCAGTACACCGTGCACCTTGTCGCGGCTCATCCATGCTCCCTTCTTTTACATTCTTAAATTTTCGGCACCATTCCTTCACAGTTGGGTACGCAATAAATGCATTTCCATACACTGCTTGCATTCGCGGATGAATCTGCAATGGCTGCACACCCTCAGCGTATAAAAATTTAGGACCGCACACTGATCAAACTTGGACGGATTTTCAAAAACAAACGCCATTTCAAAATCGCACTCTCAAAAATCAGAATCAAGTGCAAACTCCAGAAACTTATTAATGTGTTGCTTACAAACACTACTAACATTAACAAACGTCATTTGAATTATTGCATTTGTTTTCAAGGCTAAGTTGATCAAAATTGGGTTTCTTTATTATGGGTGATACTTATGGTAACTGAATTTTCATTAAATTTTTTTTGGTTACTTACTGTATTATAAAGTGGCTTTAAAAGAAATCACTACGAATCACCTAGTTTACGCCGAAAGAACGAAATTTTGAAACCAAAGAAAGACAATTTCAAACCTCTTTGTTTAACTTATTACTTAAACAATTACGTCTAAAAGGCTTTGCATACATTCCCCAACGGTTTTCTTTCTAAAATAATCAAGGTATTATTATCAAGCTTTTATACGTAGTAGATTCTATTTATATTCTATGCAGATGTATTTTGCATTGGTGTAGATATCGTTATTTCTACTATTAGCCTACACATATGTTCGCATGTGTCAACCTTAAGGATTTGTATTTTATATTTCACTTTTACATTTAAGCAATATTTGCTGCTATTGGCGCACTTTATTTTAGTTACTGTACACGAAAAATATTTAATTTTTTGTATATTTAAAATGTTTACCTTCCTACAACAAAGCACTCGTTTCTAGTAGGTATAATTTCACTGCCTGTCCTTCAAGCTATAAAAGGCACTCATTTCTACAAACTGCAATTGCAAAATTGCAAATTGACATCCTTTTATAAGGTCTTACAGGATGCAAACTGTACTCGTTTTGCCTGTCTTAGAACGTATAAAATGCTTTCGTTTCTACAAGGCATAACTTTCCTGCCTGTCCTACTGCAAATACGATAGTTCCTGGAAAGTATAATTTTGTCGGCTGTCTCCACGTATATACGATATGTATTCTTGTAAGATTTTCGTAAGATCATATAATATATTAAGCTTGCCTTTAGAAAGTAGGATTTTGTCATTTGTCATATACAACATACAACATGAGTAACATCATTGCTGCATGTTATCCAACCAAATCAACCTTCTACACTGTACTATGATAGCAAGTCAACGACAGACGCTTATAAGTTATAAAAGTTGTGTACTCCATGAATTGTACGTTGAAAAAATTATATAGTTTCATAACCTTTCACACCATGCATGTATAATAAAATTTAATATAGGTTTACTAGAAACTAAAATCCACTTAAGGAATAAACTGTAAGACTTCTAAGTAATTAATTTATTAATTTTCAGGTCGTCCGAGGCCCAATGTCACATGGTACTTGGAGAATGCCCTGATAGATGATTCATACGATTCTAGACCCGATGGGGTGGTAGTTAATCATCTAAACTTCCCTAATGTTGGCCGCCAACACCTCAACACAAGACTGATATGCAAGGCGTCTAACACCATTCATACATTTCCGGCATCCAACGTAGTTATATTAAACATTAATTGTAAGTACAGGAATTAAATTGTGACACGCCTTGATACTGTTAAGCATGGTTCAAACAGCACTGCAATACACCGCTGATAATAAATTGAGAGCGGCATTTTGTCATCACGAATATTAGTTTTAACGAACAGTCGATATCTAGTAATGAAGGATACTAACAGCTGCCCATTAATTTGGAAAAGCTACTGTTCATATAATGCAGAGTAATGACAGCTGATAACAATAATCCACTTCCGATTACTAGTAAAACATTTTGCTCGGAAAGCTTTAAATCTCCTGCGGAGCATCATATCTGGCACTCGTACTCCCACTCGAGTAGCTAATCCTCTTTACACCTTCAGAAGACTGACAATAATCCAACGATTGATCGAGAATTTGGATTTGGACAGTTTATTTGTAGCTCCAGTCAGAAGTAAGAATGCAGCTATTAAATTTAACTGCTTTAATAAATTGCTTTTCGAAACGTACGTACGTTGAATACGGATTTTTCAATTTGCTGATCCTCCAGCATTTAGACCATATATGATATTAAATTCGGCGCGTATTCAACGCCATGTTAGTTTAACTGAGTTCGTTTGATGTGTAGAGCTTTTGAATATTAATTGTGTTCGATTTAATACAGCCTATATCAAGTGCAATCAATTCTAGAACTTTAATTTTTGCATTGAAAGCAACTGTCAACTAATTTAATTAAACTGTATAATTTTATCATTTTTCTTTCAAGGAGAAGTAGCTGTTTCAGCTAATAAAATAGAACAAATAGCCGCTGTCAAGGAAGTAATTGACAGGCCGATTTTCGTGACACTAGGCGCATACTACCAAAGTATTTATAAGTAAATACTAAGTACAATTCCAATAGAAAGTACTGTTAAGATGTCAGGTGTTACTTGAAAGTCTGTTTATACAGGCGGTCAATTTAAAAGCGTACAATGTGTTATATATCTGGCATTAAAATACGTATTGAACTTTTCTAAAAACATTTCACAATACCGATCATAATGATTCATAAGCTATCGTTGCTCATTGCACTCCTTAAGTTCTACGAACTCTAAAATTTTGGTGAAATGGCGACGCCCACTTTATGGTGCCTCATTAAAAAGGTCTAGAAAATGCTATTCTGTAGTACACAACCTCTTTTCTTGCTTGACCCGTTTTGGAAAAAATAAATAAATAACTCAAAAAGTTTTGAACAAATTATTGTAATTAAAATTGTCCATGACAATGGTTTGGCAGAAGAGGAGCAACAGAATCGCCTCCAAAATCTCCAGAACATTTTGGAAGGTTTGTCGCGAAACAGCTCTTCACTCCTGAACTATTCCTTGTCGCAGTTGTGCGATGGGCTGCAGTTGAGCTTCGTAGACCGTGGCCCCACGAAAAGGAGGCTAATGGGTTGCTCATATTTAAATGAACATTTAGAAAAACCAGTTACAGGATGGTATAGGATAAAGCTTTACTCGACTATTGATTCATCGTATGTTGGAAGGAGGTTGTTAGTTAACCCTCTACTTCTTTGTGCGGAAGTCAAGTTTTAATCTTTCGTCTTCAAAATGCTTAGCCAAAGCAAGGTTATAACTGGTGACGAGTCACGGATACGACCGTCAAACCAAAGCTCATAGGTTCAAGTGAACGTTAAGCAAGATTCTTCGACTGAAGAAGCCATTTGTGAGTTTCCACCCAATACTATGTTGAACTCAAAGAATCAGTGTTGCAAAGTTACCACGATACTACGATTAACGAATTAAGGAAAATACATTTATTGAAATCTAATAAAAATTAATTTCCTCATTAGTTCCTAATTAACTGGTGGTTTTTCTTATCTTCCTTCAACGATATAGAGAGAATTCCCTTGATAGTGGACATGAAAATTGGGTTATATCTATGTGGCGTTATTGGATAGGAATGTGAAGATTATACTGGTGGTTTTCTTCGATTCCTAGGAGACTTTACATCTCAAATTCTTACCCCCGGGCCAAAGTGTGCGTCAATACCTTAATAAAGAGCAGCGTCAAGTCATATTGCAAGCATGAGCAAGAATTTCTACACCATGATAGCTGTTGTTGCCTCTTCAGAAATTTCCGTGCAGTACATTTTGAACTAGACTTTTTTCTACTCTGTATGTTAAAAAATATTCTTCGAGAGGCTTACTGTGGGTACTTGGATACCAAGAATCTATCAACCAGATATTTTGGACATCGTGCCTCACAAAAACTTCACAGGTCCCATAAACCAACAAGTGCTACCAGAGCTAGATTCAGATCACCTCCCGGTAATTTTATCATTCACATATACCCCCATGATAAAAACACAACAACAGAGACTAATAAACGGAATAGTTGACTGGGACACATTTCAAAATAAACTTGATGTTAAGTTAGTATGCCCTACAGCGATTAATACGAAAGAAGAAGTTGACGCTGAAATTAATAAATTGAATCAAGCGCTCGTAGCCTCCATACAAACAGCTATCATTAAAAAGTATTCCAGACGCCATAACAATTACTCCGAACCCCCAATGTACATATTAAATCATATAAAAGAAAAGCACAGGATTCGACGACTATGGCAGAGGACTCGCTTACCATTACACAGACAACAATTAAACAGAATCATACATCAGGTGAGAAACGAGCTTGATAACTATTTAATCAAATCATATAGAAATTACATTGAAAACTTAGAACCGAAAGACCCAACAATGTGGCGGGCAACTAAAAGGATACTAAAGCAGCCACCAACAATTTCATCGCTTAAAGTAAATGACGACTACTATACCAATGATAAGGATAAATGCAACATCTTCGCACAACATCTTTCTCGGGTCTTCACAACAGATATAGACAAAACCAGTCCACACACCAAGGAAGTGGAGAATTATGTAGAAAGTCATTTTCCAGCAGAGTCTGGACTAATTAAACCTACGTCACCTCGTGAAATTAAAAAAATAATAATGCGATTGCCCATAAGAAAATCACCGGGACATGACTCCATCCCAAATATTGTCCTAAAACACCTAACACCAAAAGCACTTGCCTTCCTAGCGACTACCTTGAATGCGTGCCTCAGATTAGGATATTTTCCGGTAACTTGGAAAGTTGCTCACATATTACTGTTTAATAAACCTGGGAAA
>JABXWE010016089.1:0-19169 GCA_014611495.1 Limonius californicus | reverse complement strand
TTTACATACCATCCCTAGAAGATATAACAAGCAAATTAAAAGGTGCAACTGTATTTAGTGTAGTCGATTGTTCAAATGGGTTTTGGCAGGTACAACTGACCGAACAAAGCAGTAAATTGTGCACATTTAACACGCCATTTGGGCGTTATCGTTTCTTACGGCTACCTTATGGTGTCGCTTCTGCCCCCGAAGTTTTTCAAAAGAGAATTAGTCAGGTATTTGAAGGTCACATAGGAATTGACACTTACATTGATGATATTCTGATTTATGGGAAAAATTTAGAAGAGCACAACGAACGGGTTGAAAAGGTTTTGAAATTGGCTAGGGAGCATGGTATTAAGTATAATAAAAATAAATGTAAATTTGCAGTAAATAAAGTTAAATAGGGGAAATGTGGCGATGATGGCACCCTTTTTTTTAAACCATTTTTAAAAATTGGTTATTAGACATACAGATTCGGTGCTTGGTGGGATTAATAGAGAAAAACAAGTACTATAATGGAGCAACTTCATTTTACAAATTTGTGTTATAATATGGGACTTATTTATTTATTTTAAATTGATAAAGTGTGCCATCATTGCAACACTAGTATTTGTATGATGGCATATACTATGATGGGTTCAGAAAACAGGTCCAAATAACTCAAAATAACTCATTTTATTGAAAGAAAGGTACATATAAAAAAGTACAGAGTATATTTAATTACAGAGTTCACAAGTGAATTGTTTAATACGGCGATCGACGCCAGCACAGTCAACCAAGATAGGCAATTATCGCACCTAATCCAGAAGTCCATTTTACGTGATTCTAAGTAAAACCCGTTACAATAAAGGCAAGCCACATCATCGGATTCGTCATCATTATTTTGAAATTGTGTCTCTTCGCCCTCCTCATCTAACGCGGTGATTTTTCTTTTAGCTTGTCTAGACAATTTTGCTCTTTGTTGTATTGCTTTCTGTTCCTCTTGTTTTCTAGCTTCTTTAATATCTGGTGTTGTGTTAACTATTCCACATTTTCCACGTTTCCTTCCTTTGCGATTGCTACTGGAGGCCGCTCGAGCAACTGGTATAGGTGACAATTCTTCAATACTAATCGACAAACCTTCTTTAATATTGCTACCACTCGAAGAACTCTCTGCTGTGGCGAGACCACTTGAAGAACTTTCTCCTGTGGCGAGGTCTTCTCTGCATGGGGTTTTGTCTGCAGATGTTTGTGTTTCAGATGAACCATTTTTACAGTTCTTAGTGTTATTCATATTATCAGTAGGTTTTTTAGTTGTCTCAGATGGTGCAAATAACCAATCATCGAAGATATTCGCATTTAGAGGGTTGATGCCTGTTTTTTTAAATGCTTGAACGGCATTTCCAATAGTTGCCGCTTTTAAATAGGCATCTGAAAACAAACCAGCAATTTGATACTGTGTTACTGCTCTTCCGGGATTAGCACGAAGCCACTGTTGAATAGCTTGATCATAATAAACTTGGAGGGGCCCAAAAAACCCAACATCTAATGGCTGTACCCGGTGGGTACAGTGGGCTGGGAAACAAAATAATATTATGTTGTTCTCTTTAGCTAATTCCAATACATTCAAGTGCTTATGGCTGGTGTGCCCGTCTAGTAAGAGCAATACTGGGTTATTTTCGCTTGGTTTGGCATAGTGAATAAAGTGCTTCAACCATCTGACGAATACTTCACCAGACATCCATCCGTTTTCCTGACAAAATCCTACCGATCCTGGGGGTGCATGATCTAACAACTCGTTCTTGAAATTCTTCCTTGCGAATATAAATGCGGGCGGAATATATGTGCCAACTGCATTCATAGCACATACTGCAGTAACATGTTGGCCTCTTTCGGCACTTGAAACAGTTCCCACCCGTTTTCGCCCTTTTGTGGCAAGTATTTTAGAAGGTTTCTTCTGTACTGTGGACAAGCCAGATTCGTCCATGTTGAAGATATTCTCGGGAGAAAATTTGTGCGAATCAAGTACAGAGGTCAGTGCTTTGAAATAATTACCAATATTTACTTTATTAAAAGCCTGGGCCCTAGCCAAGGATGTATTTTCCGGTGTTCGTAAGGATATCGATGGATTTCTTCTTAAAAAAGAGCGCAGCCAAGCCCAGCCAGCTTTTTTATGCTCTTTGTTGAAGCGGTGATTAATATTGTTTATCTCTGCTATTTCAAAGGCTAACGTCCGTAAATCAGCAGTTGTAAGGCCATAAAAGCGTTCTTCAAGCTTCTTTATATGTGAGACTAATTGTTCCTCTACTTCTTTGATAAATGTGGGCTGGCAACCTCCAAGATTCCCTTTTGTACTTCCAAGTTTACTTTTGCACCTACGCCGTAAAGTAGTTGCAGGTACGTCATATGTCTTTGCTACTAGTTTCCATCCCATTTTCCCGTCCTTTACATCTTTTATGGCATTACTCATGTTCACTTCTTCCCACACTTGCCTTGTCTTTTGGTTTTCCATCATATCTGAAATTTTAAAAATCGTGTCTAGGCACATTATAATGAATAAATCGAAGTATTTCTATGATGGCATACTATGCCGTCATAGAAACATGTTAGGTATGCTATCATTGCGACAAACGCACACTTTACTTCAGGCGGCAACAAATTACAACAAATGGAACATAATCTTAAATACAGCAACGGCATTGTAATCACAACACATCATTTCCCCCAACACAACAGAAAATAAATCGTTGTTAATTAATTTCTGAAGATTACAGTAAGAAATAGAACGCAAGTATAAAAACTTTGGTCCTTACCTAAATTATTAACACTTGGCATTCGTCACACGATCGTACTATGACACAACCGCTCACATTCTAACGTTCACAAGGTCGTTCTGTAACGTACACAAAGGCGCCAAATTTAAAATTCGTTTCAGTAACCGAGATTTACACAATATGCCATCATAACAAGGGTGCCGTCATCGCCACATTTCCCCTATATGGGTCACATAATTAGTGAAAAAGGTTTAGAAATAGATGAAGAGAAAATACAAGCCATAAATAAAATGGCTAGGCCTAATGATAAAAAAGGCGTAGAACGTTTTTTAGGGGTTGTTAATTATTTAAACAAATTCATACAAAGTTACTCTGATGTAACAGCACCTCTGAGAGAATTGTTAAAAAATGAAGTTTTATTTCATTGGGAAAGCCAGCATGAAATAGCTTTCAGCAAATTAAAAGAAGCATTAATAAATGCACCCATCTTAAATTTTTTTTCAATTAATGACCCAATAACGATATCATGTGATGCTTCAAGTGAAGGATGTGGAGCAGTTTTGCTTCAAAACGAGAAACCAGTGGCGTATGCGTCAAAGGCATTTACAGATACTCAAAAACGGTACGCACAGATTGAAAAAGAGATGTTAGCTATTGTTTTTATGTACCAAGTTCCATCAGTTTATATACGGTCGTACTGATGTAACTATAGAAAATGATCATAAACCATTAATGGCAATATATAAAAAACCACTTTTGTCAGCCCCAGCACGTCTTCAAAGAATGTTAATGTTACTTCAGCCATATTCTTTTGATTTAATATACAAATAAGTGGACGCGACTGCCTCCCTGGACTTTCCCATACTGGAAACTGTTCATATCATCTTTATTCAACAGTAGTTATTTTCCTCAAAACGGTTGTTCAAGTGCTATCCTAAAACCTTGCCTCGTAACGAACAGACTTACCCTTAATTTCCTTTTAATATGCAACCAGGCATACTTCATTCTCTACTATATACGTCGCGCGGTCTAACTAGTACCGATTGCTGTTGCTACCGAGGTAAAATTTTCTAAGTCCCTGGAAATTATATTTTGTAGGGCATAAAAAATCGATTTTTTTATTTTTGCGGAAAAAGATTCTTTGACGCAAACAAATAACAACCGTTAGAATAAAAAAAATATTTTTCTAAAAAAGAGGGGGGAGGGGCCGGTGCGCTTACATATATCCACGACTGTAATATTTCTTTGCATATTCATATGCTCCATTACGCACTGAGCGATTCAGTGAAAACCCCAGCTTCCTATCTTTTTTCGTTTATTAATTAAAGGAGTTTGAAGTTTCAAACTTCCAAGCTTCGTAGAGGGCGCCACAGGAAAATTACGGAGTTCTTCAAAAAACATATCGATAGCCCCTTGCGAGGTCTGTCGACATATGAAGTTTAAAAAAATTCCTTGGAGCAGTTTTTGAGAAATAATGTTTTGAAAATTTCCAAAATTTTGAAAATTCGTAATTTAGGCCCCTTATAATTTTTCAAAAAACTTTTATATCACCTCATTTTACCCTTCATATACTATTCAGAAAATAAAAATCATTTGAATCGATTCATCCGTTTTCGAGTAATTGGGCGTTAAACTCAAAATTTTCAAAAAATCATAGCGCCCTTCAGTTTAAAGCTAGCTAGTTCGGCAAAAAACTAACAGATTTGTCTTATGACCCTCTATCGTTATCCGCGATAAAAGTTTCAAAATTGTAATCACGAAAAAAGTGATACCAAAAAACATGCGTAACTTCCGCTTCCGGTTTCGGATTTTTTTGAAAAGCTTATTTTTTTGATGAATTTTCGATACACCCCCGCATTCCAAAGCGCATCAAAATCGGAGCAATAATTTCGGCTGTAGGAGCGTCACATACGTACATACGTACGTACGTACGTACATACGTACCCACCCACAGACAGACATTTTTTAAAAACCACTTTTTTGGGTTCCTAGAGACCCAAAACGGATATATCCGTTAAAATCTCGATTTCGAAAATTTTCATGATTTCAATACTTACCCTATACCTATAAGGTATGGGAAAGTAAAAAGGTAAAGAATTGCTGTTAGCAGATATTTTATCCAGAGCATTTATACCGGATATTGATTGTGAATTTGAGGGAAAATTTAATCAACTAGAATATCAGTTATGCATGGTTATTGATACGTTGCCAATATCTGATGAAAAACTTAATCAATTTAGAAATGAAACACTAAAAGACATACAATTAGGTAAATTAATTGATGTAATTAAAATGGGGTTTCCGGAAAATAAAAATCAAATCAGTAAAGAGTTGACACACTATTGGTCAATACGAGACGAATTAACGGTAGTCAACAATTTAATATTTAAAGGGGAAAAAATCGTGGTTCCGCAATCCATGAGACGAGAAATGCTTAATTTGTTGCATCGAACTCACTTGGGAAGAGAAAAGACTAAATTACGAGCCAGAGAAATTTTTTATTGGCCAAGCCTTAATAATGATATTAACAATTTAGTGGACTCTTGTGAAATTTGCCTATCGTTTAGGAATCTTAACCAAAAAGAACCTTTACTACCACACAAAATTCCAGGTAGGGTTTGGGAAAAAATAGGCGTTGATATTTTTGATACGAACAATGCAAAATATTTATTAGCAGTAGATTATTTTTCAAAATGTGTAGAAGTCAAAGAAATCCCTACAAACAATTTTGCTAGAGTAAGTTCTGTTTTAAGAGAAATATTTTGTAGGCATGGGATACCAGAAATCGTAATTTCTGATAATGGCCCACCATTTAATTCTCACGAATTTGCAGAATTTGCTAAAAAATGGGGTTTCGCCCATCGTACTTCCAGTCCCCACTTTCCTCAGTCAAATGGTCAAGTAGAAAATGCTATAGGTACAGTAAAAAGAACCATTTTGAAGGCAGAAATGGACGGAAATGATATAAACATGGTATTACTAGATTTAATGAACACACCAATTTCCTGTAATATACCTAGTCCAGCACAATTATTATTTAATAGACGACTAAGAACACATTTACCAATTAATAAAAAATTACTGCAACCAAAATTTACAAATTTTAATCAGGTAAAAATCGAATTTAAGAAAAGACAGAACAGGGCAGTAGAATATTACAATAAAAATGCAAAAAATTTAGAGAAGTTAAAAATAGGGGATATCGTAATGATTCAAAATTTTGTGAAAGGAAAAGAGAAGTGGTTAAAAGGTAAAATACTTGGTTTTAGGAAAGGTTATGTAAGATCATATGTTGTTCAAATATTTAAGACAGGTAACAAAGTAACCAGAAATCGCAGACACTTAGTTAAGGTTAAATTTAATAATGATAAAATTTTGACCAACAATAATGTATGTAATAATTATGAATTACCAGGAGATTATGTTAATAGCTATAATAATGTGCTACCAGATATTGAAAATGTTATTCCTTATAATATTGTTGTTCCTAATTATGAGAATGTAAGCTTAGAACCTAAGATAGAAAACAGGAATCTTCCAATTCAAAAAGTATCTAGGAGTGGTAGGTCTATAAAACCACCAAATAAACTTGACTTATAATTAGTTTGTATTTTCTAAAAAATAAATGTAATCAGTTTTAATTTTTGTTTCTTTTCAGAAGTTTGTGACATTGATTATTATGATACAGTGTATTAAATTAAGTTTATAATGTATAACTTGTTGTGTACCCTTTGTAGTGAAAAAAGGGAGATGTTGGGATATTTGAAATGTAATTTCTTGACATCGCCCTAGATGGCGTTACATGTAGCATGTTGTTAATAAAGGCAGTGCTGGACGACACTTCGTAACCAGCCTCTCTTAAGCATGGTTGTGTTTTAAGATACGGATCCTGTTCCCTCCAACAACATCTTAACACCCATAAGGAAATTTATTCCAATAAATGAAAGGAATTCTGTTTTTTGCAGCTTCAAATTTTTTCCTTTTTGTGTAGCATACAGATTTGTTTGGAAAACAATGTCATCGATGCTGTTACCTAACATAGGGTAAACCATACAGTTATTGACACCTTAAGCAACCTGTCAATTATAAAGTATTGTTATTTTTTTTTGATTTTGTTTCTATTGCCATGTAGTTTTGAAATTAGAATCTTTAGAATATCTAGAAAGCTTAAATAGAGCCTACTAGCTAGTTTCGACTTCCTAAAAAAATTGAAAAATAGTTTCATTTTACCTTGCGTAGAATTATAGTCATTGATACGTTTGGTTTCATTGTCGTCACGTGAGGTGACAGTTATTGACATCACATGTTGAAGCTCTTTTTATTTCCGAAAGAGGTGAACGAAATAAATACTTTCTGTAGAAATTAGCTTTGAATGATTTATTTTAATACAAAACAATATAAATTCAGAAAAAGAAACATAAATTGGTATTAACCATTAACCAGCAAGTAGTAGGTAACTTAAACATTAGCGAAAAGTAAATACTTTAATACAGAATAAGTAATAGTTACAGGTTTTTAGTTAAACATGTCTTACATTTAAATACTACTTCATTGTTAGCTACACTTTGATATTTGACAAGGCAGCCCTTATGATACTGCCGGGTACAGGAAATACATTTTACAGCATTGTTACTAACACTGGCACTTTTGGTACAAATGTAACACAGTCCTTTATCACTGAGTACATTTTTTGAAAATTTTATTTTATTGTCACACACACTTTCTGAAATGGTATTAGTATTTGTACAGTTATTACTAGAAATTTCCGGTATAGTATCACAGATATCTGTTGATGTATTGTCTTTTTGAGGTGCTTCTCTTACTAACCCTTCGATGGGATTCTCCGGATAGATCGTTACACATGATATGATATGAATATTACCTTCCTGATGCTCATCGGCTTTATCTTGGTTGTTGCAGATTGCCGTTAGCTTTGGTTTATCGGTAACACTTTGGGTGGTACCTGTTTTTTGCCTTTTGTATTTTCCTGTATTCTTTGCGATTTTGTTATCCAGTGCTTTCTCTAGCTTTTTCTGTATTCTCTCTGCTGCAGCTTGTTCCTTCTTCTTCTTAGCAACCTCCCTTTTTTCGTTAGCGAGTTTTCTTTTTTTTTTCTGCAGCAGTTTGTTTTTCTATCTTATCATCATCTTTTTGTTTTTTTATTTCTTTCCATTTGGAACATGTTACAACAAAGGGCATTCTTTCGATGTTCTGCTTACCTTTTCTCTCTGGAGTTTTGGGCCATTGCAGTATATCATTAATTTTACAATTCTCTTGTGGCAACATACAATTAGAACTCGATATTGCATGTGGAATTTTGTTCAACTCTTCTACAGAAATAATTGGAATATTCTCTATGTCAAACATCTGTGTATCTATGGCCCTGCTTTGATCAAAGTTTTGCAATTCTGATACATCTTCAACGTTGGCCGTCTCTGGAAAGATTGTTTTATTAAACTTTTGTGTACTTTCTACTACATCTACAGACACATTGGTTTGTAATTTTGTCTCCACACCAAATGTTTCTTGGTTTGCTATGTTTATTATTTCTTCAGTTATTGCAAATATCTCTGTATCCACGACTCTGCTGTGATCAAAGCTTTGCAATTTTGACGCATCTTCAACATTGGCCCTCTCAGCAAAGATTGTTTCGGTTAAATTTTCTGTATTTTCTACGATTTCTACATCCACATCGTTTTTTTCTTCTTTCTCTGCAACAACTTTTTCTTGGTTTAATACATATATCGCTGCCTCATCTTCGCTAAATTTTTCGTCTTCCACATTTAATTTTTCTATTTGATGGTTTGATTGAAAAGCTTTCCATATTTTGTAAAGCATGTGAAAATGTTCATTCTGTTTTTTCAGTTTATCAAATTCTTGAAACTGAACTAAGGTATCCCTGCCCACTATATCTCGAAACACTGCATAATCCAGGAATGTGTTAACATTTGGGTCTTGTAAACTTGTTACTGCTCCTTTATCAGCACTTTTACCTAAGCATTTGGTGTAATCAATTGCTGTAGGGTCCCACGGGTACAACCCGCATGCTCGAAATCCGTTGATGATTGTGTTTGCTTCGAAGCATGTGTCCATAACCACCTTTAGGATAGATGCAAAGTTTTCTTTTGTTAACACTTCTGTGGGGTTCTCTCTTCTCCAGTTGGTTACTCCCTTCTTCCATGCATTTTTTAATGGCTTAAATGCCGCTACGTCTGCAGGTTGTAGGATCCTGGTCGCGTTTGGATATAGTGCAACTAATATAATTTGTAACTGAGTGCACAATTGACTCAAGTCGTAAGTTAAATGGGTGGCATGCCCATCAACGAACAATATAATTGGAAACGTAGTTCCTTTTGCCTTTACGCTAGGATAAAAGACATTGCCTATATACTCATAAAACAACTCTGCCTTCATCCAGCCACTTTCACTAATCCCATACCCCCAGTCCTCAGGTAATCCATTTGCTATATCTGTGCTTCTTCTCTTATTATGATACACGATCATTGGAGGAGTTACTTGCCCATTGGCCCCAAAAGTAAACATTACTGTTAATGTAGATTTAGCTTCTCCTACATCCACTTCATACACATTTCTAGCACCTTTCGGAGCTAGGACTCTTTTGCCTTTAGGACATAACTGAAAATTAGTCTCGTCGCCATTGAATACGTGACTGGGGTCATTTAGGATATCAAAATAATTTTGCTCAACTAGATAGGTCTCTATTTGCGAAAACCATTTTTTAATATCAGCTTCACTTACGACGGCACTCGCAGAAGTAACTGCTTCAGATGTCCTTGTTGCAATAACTGGATGCCGTCGAAGAAAAGCTTTAAACCAACCTTCGCCCGGCATGTTACTTTTAAAAGGATTTTCTCTTGGAACTTTACTGAGAAACTGTTTTACACTTTCCTGTACATCTTCTTTGCGGCGTGGAAACCCCTTCTTTTGGCAGGTAATAATCCAGTTAACTAACGTTTGTTCTTCGCCTGTTGTTAATACAGGATTTGGACCATGAGATGTTTTTGTAAATTTGCCACTTAATCGGAAAATAATGGTGGTTCGAGGCACTTCATACACTTTTGCTGCATTTTTCTTCGACATTCCATTTCTCACAGCTTCTAAAGCAGATTCAATGTCGTTTTCAGAATAAGATTTTTTGTAGTTATCCCCTTCTTTAACCTTAGGCATTCTGTTGCCTTGTAGATACCTAAATAGATTACAATTGTTAAATATCTACTACCTAGGTACCTAACAATAAAAACATTAAACAAAAAATTAGAGAAGTTATAAACTTTGTAAAAAAACTTTTAGATAGCAGGTAGGTACATAGAGTAAAAACAGACAGTTATTGACACTATCTAAAGCTGCATTATTGGCATGGTGTCAACGACTGCATAGAGCGGTTTAAACTTCATATTCGTTAATTTAAGGTAATTTTGCATTATAGCATTAATATACAGAAGCATAAAGTCGAAAATACGTTGTCCCCACGTTCTTATAGTTATTGACATACCGTGTCAATAACTAAATATCAGTCAATTTTTCCATACAGTTATTGACACCACAAAATAAATTAAAGCCCGCGCTTTTTCGCACCGTTTTATAGGTTATTATTCATTTATTAGATGTTTACATGGCTAAACTGATATAAAACAAAGGAATTCAACATTTAACAGGCCCTCACACACTATTGAAAGTAGCTACATGCTTAGCAAAATCTCATCACTTACCATAAAAACGGGTAATGCACTTATACGCTCTGTTGAATAGACAACGATAGAAATCACTGTTGCCAACACACAGTAACAAAATTTTGTGAACCGAACTACAAATATCCCTGCTGCTACTTGCTAAACTTTAAATAGTACTAAATTACCTAGGTGTAAATATTCTAAGTTATATTATGAGGTGTCAATCACTGTCACGGTGTCAACAACTGTACCGCTTACCCTATGTATAAAATATTCTGATGCGGTATTGCAGCTTGAAAAATCTCCTATTTTCAAGTCTCTTTCGTCTGCATAATCAGGCATTTCAGTGGTCCTCAAGATTTTCTTCCACTTTCTTTCGGGTTCCTCTTCAACGACAGCAATTACTGGTATATCTGGCACGACCTCCTCATCTGAAACTACTGCTTCATCCTGACTTTCCCCATTGTCGTTTTCCGGATTGAAAAGTTGAGGAATATCTTCATCAAAATAACCTTCTTCGATATCAGTGTCTTCTGCATTATCCAGAGGTAAAAAATCATCAAAATCGTCGTCATCTATAATAGCAAGCAACTCTTTATCCGTAAGTGCCCTCGTTTTCTCAAAATTGGAACTCATACTACAAATAAAAACAATTGTTACTTTCCCGCCCAAAGATACTTAGAAGTACCGCTTACCTTTATGGTTCAGTCTGCTCTATAAGAGCGAATAGAGTCTTTATAATATAAATAAACAATAAACTGAACACCCACGTACTATACCATCAACACATTTAACTTAAAACAACGAAGAAATTAAAAAAAATGGGAGTTTTTCAATAATATTTGTATTAATAGAGGGAAGCAGCGGTACTCGGTCCTAACCTAAATCATTGACAGTACTAGCTGTATACGCTCTATTGTGCAGGTTGAATTTTCCAGAGCATTTTCTATTTCTGTCGCAATGAAAACGTGTTGTTCCGTGCCTGGCTGCCATGAGAGAGGTGGGCATTTATTTCCAAAAAATAAGAAGATGAGAAAAAAGTGGGTAATTGCCATTAAGCGAGATAATTGGCAACCCACTATGTATAGTGTTGTTTGCAACAAACATTTCCTGGATGAGGATTTTTTGACAAAATCTATGACAGGCAAGTACAAGGGGTTGATAAAAGTAATTTTAAATGTAAATCGATTGATTTTTGTGTTGTAGGTGCTCCTATAACCAACAAAATTCTGAAACACGTCGTTATGCCTAGCCAGTTTGCACGGAAAAAGAAATTTACTTCTACCACTAGAGCAACTCGATTTTGCCAACCGTCAAAATGAAAATCATTTAATGTATCAGTGCAAAATTAAAAAACAGGAAATCGAGGAAGTTGGAGAATTATTTACACCACAACCAGAAATGTACGAAACTGTCCAAATAAATGAATTTCATACAACTTATACTGATAACAACACCCAAACAGATTTAAATCAACCGGATATGCTTTGTGCAGCAGTTCAAACAAATGTTAAAATGTTACGTTTAAGTATATATGATCTTGAATACGATGCAGTTGCTATACTGTTCTATACTGGTTTAGAAAACTTTCAAAAATTTAAATTTGTGTTTGACTCACTCGGTTTAGCTGTATACCACCTGAAATATTTGTATAATATACCTGCTGTTCATATAGATATTTTAAATCAGTTTTTTAGGACATTAGTGTATCTGCGGAGACACAAAAAGTATTACGAGCTCAGTTTTCTTTTCAACACAACTGTGAAAGAAGTGAGAAATATTCTTATAACATGGATTAGGTTCATGTCTCATCGATGGCAGGAAGTAAATTTATGGCCATCAAAGGAACTTGTAAAATTTTATGCACCAACTGATTTTTACAGAAAATTTCCATCTACTAGAGTTGTAATAGATGGAACAGAAATTGGAATAAACAAACCATCTCTTCCTACAGCTCAGCAGAGTACTTTTTCTACATACAAGTACAAGAACACGGTTAAACTTCTTATTGGTTCTTCACCAGGTGGTATGGTATCGTTTATTAGTCCTACGTATGGTGGATCTACAAGTGATAGACAAATAGCAGAACGAAGTGATTTGCACCGTAAGTGTGATCTTGGTGACAGCATAATGGCCGACAAAGGTTTTGACGTTCAAGATATTATGGCAGTAAATCGAGTAATAGTAAACATTCCCACATTTTTTTCAAAAAAGAATCAAATATCATGTAAAACTATTAGAAACGACCGTAAGATTTCAAGTAAAAGGGTCCACATTGAGAGAATCATTGGACTTGCAAAATCATTCGAAATATTGAAAGGACCTTTGCATCACAGTGAAATTGTTTTGTCAGGTGATATTGCATTTATTTATTTTATGTTGTGTAACGTTAAAAATTGTATTGTAGGTGAAGATTCATAATTGTTACATAAGAAGTGTAAAAAAACCCCAAGTTAGGTACATACAATAAAGTACAAGGTTTAATTCAAACTGTTTTTTATTATTTATTTTCTTTATTTATATTACAAAATTAGAAAAAAAGGTTGTAGTCTTTATATAAATATTTGTTTAAAATTACTTCTCTAAAATACTTATAGTAAAAATCTGACAGTTTCAGTAACATTTTATGGATAAACTGCTCATCTTGTTCAATTTTTATTAGCAAACAATCAACATTTGTATATATAAATAAATGGCATACGGTTTTTTGCGTACAAAGCAGCTGACCTTGAATTTGAAAAAAATAGTTGTGATCTTTTTTTAAATTTTAAATGTCCTTCAAGTTCACATAAATAAATATATGGAACTGTTTCTGGTGAAATATAAGAATCTTTTGCAGTTTGTGGACATTTTATTCCCAGAAGAATATTATCTACAATTCCATCGGGTGAGCTGCAAAGAAAAGGATATTTCAGACATACAAATAATCCACAAGGATGAACTTTTGCATTATATAATAGCTCATATTTTCTGATAGCAATAGGTTCATATACAAGCCCATGCTTTATGGACTCTACAAGTGACAAATCAGTAGTTTTCGTTAAACTTTCAGCTAGTTTTACAAAATCAGTTCTATTTCCACTCTTACAAATTCTGCCAAAATTTGAGCTAGAGATCCTTTGGCATCGTTCTCTTAACCAAAGTTTGTTATTGGACTGGCCACGAGTTCTTACTTCAATATCCCAATATTCCATTTCTGTTATTTTACTTATACAATTTATTTCAAGGAAATTACATTCAGGATGTGGTTTCAAATAATCGTGGTCATTGTAATAAGCAATCAAATTTGCAGGCTGTATACATTGCAATATGGGAGACTTTCCTTGGCACCGAAATTACAGGTGATTTAGACACTAGTGGAAATCGAGTCGTCATCCAGAAAATGTACTGCTCTTGTAAAGCAGGAAATAGTGGCCGATGTAATGTTTGTATCAGCAACTCTAATACATTGTACCAGGTATACACACATATGATTGAAAAAAAAAAAGAAAAAGCACAATCATGCTATGCGATTATAAGAAAAATATAAATTATTTTATGTATATAGATGTTCATGGTCTGCTCTGTGTTGTTTGTTGCAGAGGCAGTTTAAACGAGCTTGAAGAAATATCACAAACTGATATAAAATGTGTGTGGGCTGCTCAAAAGCATACAACACGTGAGCTATACAAACCTGTGCCTGTAAACGAAATGCCCTGCTATAATTACAGCGTTTCAAACAGTGCCCGACTTGGAAATCTCGGAAACCACTGGCCTAAATTTGTTGAAAGAAGAGGACGTAGTGAGTTATGTAGCAGCAGAGCTATCCAGTCGAAACCACATTCTATGTGCTCCTCCTGCGGGGTTTTCCTTTGTGTTAATAACAAAAAGAACTGTTTTAGTGAATATCATGATATTTTCTGATATTCATAATAATAAATCAGGACACCAATGTATTTGTTTCTAATAAATACTGTTAAGAATTTTTTTGCATTTAACCATTTTAACTCCCAGTGGTACTTCTAAGTACCGATATCTGAAAAACAATAAAAAAACGTAAAATGTTATTTTTTTAACAAGTAATAAAATATTTGATCTATTTTAAGATAGAAATTACAAATAAACCTGAATAAATTTAAAGATATTAGTACTTGGTATTTGGAGGTTCTAAATTTTGATGGTACTTACAAGGATCTCTGGTAGCCAAAGGGTTAAAATGCGTTTCAACACTGTAGTTATTAAGAAATGTTTGGTTTTCTGTAAACTGATGTAAATCAATAATTATAAACTAGTTTTATTTTAGGAAGGGGTGCCTGATTCCATGAAAGACATGATAGCAAGACAAGTGAAATCCACAAATGCAAAATATTCTCCGGACATACGTGCTTTTGCGTTAATTTAACATATTTATTCCTCCAAAGCCTACAGTTATGTTCGCGAACATTTTAATAATCTCCTACCTCACCCAGGAACTATTCAAAAATGGTATGCAGTAATTGATGGCAATCCAGGATTCACTAAAGAATCATTTGACTCAATTAAAATTAAGGCCCAAAGTGATAAAAAGGTGATAGTGAACCTTGTTGTTGATGAGATGAGCATTCGTCAATTAATTGAATGGGATGGTGAAAAATATCATGGGTTTGTTGATTTGGGAACTGATTTGGAAATACAAGCAGAAGCAACAAGTGCTTTAGTTTTTATGGCAGTGGCTCTTAATGATCACTGGAAAATACCACTAGGTTACTTTCTGGTTAAGGGCTGTACAGCTGCAGAAAGAGCTAATTTGTTAAAAATATGCCTAGAATTGCTATACCAGTCAAATGCCGAATGTCGCAGTGTAACTTTCGATGGGACAGCTGTTAACATTTCAATGTGTACAACGTTAAGTGCAAAATTTGGTGAAACCTTATTTGAGCCTTGGTTTCTCCATCCAGTTACAAACCAAAAAGTGTACACTTTCTGGGATGCATGTCACATGATAAAGTTGTGTCGCAATACGCTTGGCAATAAAAAGGTTATGTATGCTGGTACTGGAAAATGTATTTTATAGAAATTTATTGAAGACCTGCATGAACTTCAGAAAAGTGAAGGGCTGCACGCACCAACAAAAATCGGTGCAAGACATATAAATTTTCAAAATGAACGAATGAACGTCCGTTTAGCAGCTCAAACTTTGAGTGTTAGCGTTGGTGATGCTTTACTTTTTTGTAATCAAATGGGGCATCCAGAATTTAATGATGTGGAAGCAACTGCATCATTTTGTAAAAATGTTAACAATGCATTCGATATTTTGAATTCTCGAAATATTTTTTCTAGGTACAAATTTAATGAACCATTTTCAGTAAAAAATTATGAATTCTTAAAACATAATACTGAATTTTTGATAAATTATTTTAAAATTTTAAATGATAATTGTGGTAGATTAATAATTGAAACAAATAGAAAAACAGGGTTTCTTGGTTTTATTGTTTGTTTAACAAATTTATTAAATTTGTATGATGATTTTGTAGTAACAGGAAAAATGTTTTACCTGCTAACCTATAAATTAAGCCAAGATCGCTTGGAAGTTTTTTTTTAGTGCTGTAAGAAGTCGTGGTGGTTTTAACAACAATCCCTCCGGCACTGCATTTTAAATCTGCCTACAAAAGATTGCTAGTAAGACATCAAATAGCATCTTCAATTTATGGAAATTGTGGAATTTTAGATGCCACTACTATTCTATTTGTTGGGAGTGGCAATAAACCAAAAACTACTAGTGATTTGTTGTATGAGAGTGCAGAAGAGGAGATTGTTATTGAAGAAGAATTCAGTTACATAAGCAAGATAATGACTCTTTCGCCATATTTGGATGATGTGGTTAAATATATTAGCGGATTTGTGCTAAAATCAATTGTTTCTAAAGTAACTTGCCTTCTATGCACAAAACAATTACTGGATGCTGAAAAATGTAAATCATTATTGTTAGCAAAAAAAAATAGAGGGAAACTTATTGTTCCTAGTAAAGATGTCGTCAAAATTTGTTCTGAAACCGAGAAATTTTTGAAAACATATAAAAGTTTAATTTTTAAAAAGCGAAACATTAAAGAATTTTTAATTTTAAAAGTATTAAAAACTGTACAATCTGTGTTTTGTAATAATGACATGTTACAGCACATTAAAAACCAAGAACTTCTGGATAATCATCGTATTCAATTAATAAAATTAATAATAGAAAAGTTTTTAAAAATTAGACTTAATTCTACTAAAAATCAAGGACCAAAAGTCAGGCAGAAATTAACAAAATATATATTGTTTCAAAATGAATAAATGTATACATAGTTTTAAGTTTTATGTTTTAAGTTTGCTATAAGAACTTTAAAAAATTGTCTAGCAAAAAATGATTTTGTTAATGTCTATTATGTCTTAGTAGAATCAAGTTTAAGATACGGCATTATAAACTGGGGGTAGGGCCGTAGACCTAGGTAGAGTGTTTATACTTCAAAAAAGAATAATTCGAATGATATTCGACCTTTCACCCAGAGAACATTGCCGACCAATTTTTGAAAAGACGTTTCATGGACAGCTCAAAACTTTTTTAACGGTAAATGCATTCTATACTTTAGAAGAGTATTTAAACCTTAGAAATAAATAAACATTATATTAGATTACTGCATTTTTTACTTTATTATTTATTTAATAAATATTTTACAGTTATAGAGGTGTCAAATAATTAATTTTGAAAAATGGCGAGAATGGTTTTGCCGCAAGATTTAAAAGACTGTGATAATTGCACTGGTTTATATTAGACATATTTACTACATATTTAAATTTCCCGCCGTACAACACGCATGAGCGCATGCGTAGAATGCGTAAGGGTACAGAGAAAGATGGGTAGATATGATTTATTTGTATTAGGAAGAGAAGGAACAAAAATAGTTTGTCTGTGATATCTTTACAACACACTTTACAATCTGTTGTCACATCCATGTAAATGTGTATGATCTAAGATCAGAGACGTTAAAAATGGTAAACTATCATATAGAAATGCGTGTGACAGATATGGGGTCAAATTATCCACCCTTCATAGACATATAAAGCAAAAGGATTTAAAGAGATATGGGGGACAACCTGCTCTAACCCAAGAGGAAGAGAGACCCATAGTTGACTGCATTGGTGTGATGTCTGACTGGGGATTTCCTCTAGAAAAAAAAGATGTTTGTTTTTTGGTCCAAAATTTTTTAAATAGACAAAACATAAAGAGATCTCAATTTAAAAATAATTTACCTTCACACGAATGGATAATAACATTCCTACAGCGAAACGCTGCACTAAAGCAAAGATTATGCTCTAATATAAAAAGAGCCAGGGCCAATGTGTCTGTAGAAATAATAGAAGAATACTTTAGGAACCTAGAAGAGTCGTTGCATGATGTGCCTCCGGAGAACCTGGTCAACTACGATGAAACAAACTTCGTAGATGACCCAGGCAATGTAAGAGTATTAGTTCAAAGATCATGCAAATATCCCGTAAGGATATTGGATTTAAGCAAAGCAGCAACATCTGTTATGTTTTCTGTGGCTGCAAATGGGACCATGCTCCCGTCTTATATTGTTTATAAGTCCGAGCATTTGTGGCAAGAATGGACACAAAACGGCCCTCCTGGTGCAAGATATAACAGGTCGAAATCTGGATGGTTCGACCAGTGTATTTTTGAGGATTGGTTTTTTTCCATGATACAATGATAGAGAGATATGACATTGCGCACCCCATCGCCACCTCGGCTTACTCGATGACGTCACGCGGTAAGGGAATAACACTCGAAAGCGTTATTCACGGCACAAGCTGCTGGTTTTTGCCTCTAGGAAGTGTGCGTTTTAGGTTTAATTAATTGTTTTTGCTGGTTTTGTGGTGTGAACTCGTGAAAATAATAATGCGGTGTGCAGTGTTTGGATGTAATATTGACGATCAAGCCAAACATTATAAGAAGGGCGATGTGAAGTTTTTCCGGTTTCCCGCCGAAGCTACAGTTCGCGAGGCTTGGCAGAATCCTTGCTGTCGGAAGGACGTTATCAAACCGGCAAATGCAAGAGTGTGCTCAAAGCATTTTAAAGATACCGATTACGTCCGTAATTTAAAATATGAGCTACTAGGATATGCTCCAAGGAATGCTCGGCTGCTTAAACCAGAAGTGATTCCGAATCAAAATCTACCGAAAAAATCATCTTGTACTACTAGTTCGTCTGCTTCCGAAAGATATCGGCACTTAGCCCAAAGGAATAATTCCAATTTAGTTAATCTACTTTTAAGGGAATCGAAGAACCAAACAGAGTAAGTTTAACATGTCAATAATATGCGAGAAGTTCGACAAAGTCGCAAAATAATACAGGTGAAACAGTAAAATATTCATAAGACGTTTTTTTGTCAGTGGAACACGTCCACAAAATTTGATTTTTTAAACTTTTCCCAGATTTGGGGAAAAAAATTAGATTTAATTTTTTTGCCTCGCAGCAACACCTATAGCTTATCTTTAAATTTATTAGAAATGCCGCTGATGATGGTTGCGGAAACTCTCGGAAAAATGAAGGAGTTATTGCAGATAACGACGACCAAGATGCAGAAGTTTTGACGAAAGATGCAGGGTAATATCTTATTTTTATTGTAGCAAATGTAATGTTCTGATCGGTACTTAATATTATACAGAACTAACACCGATATCGATATCCGTGATGAAATCATTGCGGAACTAAGGAATAAAATTGAACGTTTACAAAGCGAAGCTGAA
>JABXWE010016086.1:0-19533 GCA_014611495.1 Limonius californicus | reverse complement strand
TTCAAAATTTAAATTAAGGAGGTTAGAAATTACTTCGTTTAAAGATGATTCTGAATTCTGCAGAAGTGTATTGAAACGCAAACTAGAAGAGTTACAGTTAGGAGGATCTCAAGAAGATTATAATGAAACAACAGAAAGTCACGTAAATTCAGAATAAGAAAATTCCTATCTTGAGGAATTTTTTGATTGTTTTAAAATAAATAATACGCAGGTACAAACATCTACATTGCAGTGTACAAACTATTTTGAGGATCCCGATAACAGTTACATTCAATTAAATAAGTATCCGATAATAAAAGAAATTTTCCTTAAATGTAATTGTACACTGCCTTCTTCTGCCCCCGTCGAGAGAATATTTAGTACGGGTGGACAAATTGTAACCCCTCGTAGAAATAGGTTAAATGACGAAATTTTCGAACGTTGTTAATTTTAAAAGAAAATAAAATTCGATAATTAGAATTATGTAACTTTATAGTTAATAAAGTATCTTTTGGTGTAGTGTAGCATAATATTATTGTATTGTAACTTGTAAGTAGTATAAGTTTGTAATAAAGTTTTGTTCGCGTTAACTATATATTTATTTTCTTATGTTACTGTCCAAGTATCCAGTGGCACTGTCCATATCTCTGGAATCTCTAAAAATTAAAAGAACATTCCTGACACGTTCGAAATATGAAAGGATCTATAAAGGATCTAGATACTTTGTTAAGGATCTTGGATCTTGATCTAAATCCATTTTTAGGTTTGGATCTTCGATCTGAATCTAGATCATATTTTTTAAATGTATCTGGATCTGTATCTAGATCCCTAATTAGAGGATCTTACCCAACACTACACACTAGAATAAGGTGAAGGTCTATATGAACTTGTTGGATTTGATGGTTTTCCTGGTTTTGGTATTAGAATTGTCATTCGGGAACTATATTTCTTCGTTTGCTTCTTTAGGTGTGAAGTATTTTATAGGTAAGGATAGTTGGAGTGCAGTTTCTAACAAGTCCATGATTTCACCCTCATCATCGTTTCCTAGGAATGGATGGGGCTGAATACGTTAGGTTAACTTGTATCGTCTCTGGCCCATGATTCGTCATTTTTTCGTATAGGTGAGATTGGTTGATGGGGATGTTTCATTTTTGTCGTGCTTTCCACATTGAATAGTTTTCCGATAAGTATGATAACAGGTTGCTGATATATTCATGAAATTTTTCGTGTTTGATTTTGTACAACAGGTTTCTGGGCTGCTTCGTTAATCTTTTGAATTGAGCTTTATCATTAGTAAGTTTGCGTTGCTTCCAGTTACGTCTAACTTCTTTTCCCAACATTTTTTTCTTTGATGTATTGCGGATAGTTTAAAATTGTATTGTTACTTTCTCTTGGCGGAGAAATGGACTGCATAGCTGCAGCTTATATTACCTTTGCAATTTGTTCTCTTTTATTATTAATCTCGAGTTCCGTTCTCAAGAGTACTTCCATTTGGTTATTTGCTATGAGATACTAACTGTATGGATCCCAGTCTGTTCTCCCATTGTACAAGTATGGTTTCTTTTGGTGTATGTAGTATGGTTGAACTTATAATTTATATAAGCGGAGAATAGTTCGATGAGAAAACTAGACGCGCTTTTACATCAATAAAATAGGAGGACAATCTTCCTATTATGCAAAAATCAAGAACATGAGTAAGATTGTTGGGGTCCGTTGGCCAATAAGTAGGCTCACTACTACTTACTTGTCTACAGTTGTTGGGTATGATAGCTTTTTTCAGCTTACGTCCCTTAGTCTTAGTAAGTCGGGATCCCTATTCAAGACTTTTTGCATTAATATCACCACCAGCAATAAATCTGTTTCCCAATGTTTGCAGATATCTTAAGTACTGATCTTCGCTATTATCATGCCTAGGTGAACAATAAGCTGCTACTACTACAAACATACCGTTAAAGCCTTTGATCGCGACGGTAGTTGATTGGAGATAGTCTTTCCCATATTTTTCCATTTCGAAGTGTCAAATTTTGTTATTTATTATTACAACTGTACCTCCATGAGCTGTTCTATCCAGGTGTTACGTATAGCAAGTAATCTGGTAACGAATTTGAAGGCAATTTCTCGATGTAAAATAGGTTTCAGATATTAAACGATTTTATATAGTTTCATAAATAATTCGATTCCCTGCCGATGTTCAGCCAATCTAATTGCTTTCCAAAGTGCTATACGTAACGATTTATACACTATGAAATCTGTTATTGAGCACCGAACGGTTTCGAAATCCTTGGCATATTATACTTTGTATTATTACTTTTTTTTGTAGATGGCCCGGTTTTAATCATTCGTGTTGCGTAGTATTATAGTTCAAACACTTTTTGTTATTATCACTTGATTTCAGATAAACAAAGAAAATTCATACTAATTCTAAATCTGACATTTTCGATGTTCCTGACTTTACGATCTTCCTTTTCCAGTACTACTTTTATATAGTCGATTAATATTGAAGAGTAGTAGCAGTAATAGCAAAGCCCGTTATTCCCTTCTGTCACCTAGGAATGTTGTGAATTCCTTCCACCTCCTCTTGTCTTTTGCTATATATCCTATTTCCGCCGTAGACGGTTTTAATTCTCTCCATATCGATTTTCTCCATGCTTCTTTCAGACGACCTACTTTCCTTTCCACTTAAGGAAACCATAGCAACATCTTTTCCTTATTTCCACTTCTACTCCTCGTTCCCCATCCCCAGTCTTCCTCCATAATTCCTCGTTAGATATCATTTTTTGGCTACCATATTATTAATATATTTCTTAAACATCTGCTAACAAACACTTGTAGAGAACAACCATTATTTTAAGACCGAATCTTTGAGTCGCTGTTATCTTGTCATTTCCTTTCAGCGTGAAGCTTCTAATGCCGTAACAAAAGAATGAGCGGTTGTTACTAGTCTACAGGTCTGTACTCGGTGTGCAGGGTCTATATCATAACTCCCAATGTTCATAACCCCCAATGATCACAACCCCCAAATTTTCATATTTACTTCTTCTACCTGATCATAACCCCCAATCTCTAGTTTGATCACAACGCCCAACATGATCATTACTCCCAAAGTACACTTTGATCGTAACCCCCAATATGATCATAACCCCCAAAGGTATTCGTGATCATAACGCCCAACGTGATCACAACCCCCAAATGGTTTCGTAGTTTTACTGTTCAAAGCGAGCAGTAACTACGAAACCATTTGGGGGTTGTGATCACGTTGGGCGTTATGATCACGAATACCTTTGGGGGTTATGATCATATTGGGGGTTAGGATCAAAGCGTACTTTGGGAGTTATGATCATGTTGGGCGTTGTGATCAAACTAGAGATTGGGGGTTATGATCAGGTAGAAGAAGTAATTATGAAAATTTGGGGGTTGTGATCATTGGGGGGGGTTATGAACATTGGGAGTTATGATCAGGTCCCGGTGTGCATATTTTAAAATGGAAACTTAATAGTATTTTAATATTTTGCTTGCATAGACGCTTTTGAAAATTAACAATGAAGTAAAGAATTTCCCTTTCTATTTGTTTTGCGGATGAGACAGGTAATTAAGCTTAAGGAGTTGGCATTGTGTACTTTGCCAAATTAAAGGGTTGATGCAGTCTTAGTGTGTGAATTTGTAGCGTGTAGTAGTTGTACACAGATATTAATTTTATTTGTGTTTCGCATTATTATGGATCTTTGAAGACCTTTTGACTGCGATGTTGATAGTGGCAACGGCGAAGAAATTAATGTTGTAAGTTTAGATTCCAGTCATTCCAGTAATGATATTGAACAGATAGAAGAAAATGAAAAAAATGCGTCGTCACTTTCCACCAGAAATCAGTAAAGTTTTTTTAGATGGTAATAATTACGGCGTTATTAAGCATGTTTCGGAATTGATAGCAGTTCCTTATAGAACTGTGCGTCGCATAATAAGAAGAGGATGTGTGAAAGACGGTAAAGGAGCAGTAACTCGGCAACTTAAGAAAATTGATGTGGCAACAAGACAAAGTATACGAGATGTTATTCATGATTTTTATAAGAACAATTCCGTTCCATCTTTAGAAATCGTGTTCAAAAAATTAATGGAAAACACATTTTTCCTTACAAAAGCTTGGAAACCTTGAGAAATTTAATGATAGATATGGGATTACGATACAAAACCATAAAGAAACAACGATAATACGTTATGGAAAGTGATCGTATTGTGCGGTTAAGGGAAGAATACCTTACAAAAATAGAATCTTATCGATCCGGAAAATTGGCCAATTGTTTGGTTAGATGAAACGTGGTTCGATACCCACAATATTGTAAATAAATGAATAATTATTATACATGTCGACTCCGAAAATTGCTTTATAAACGGATGTTTAAAATTATCAGCAAATAGTTTTAAAAGTTCTTTCGCGGATTACCACCAAGATACGAACGCAGATATGTTCAAAAATTGGTTTTGCCAATATTTACCCCCAAATATTGCAAAAAATAGTGTTATTGTAATGGATAATGCATCTTATCATTAGAGACAATTCCAAAAAATTCCAAACAAAAACAAGAGGAAGCTGACATTATATTTTTTTTGCAAAATAATAATATTCCTATAACCGATAACGCTAAAACCAAAAAGAACTTGTGGAAACTTTTAGAAGGAAGAAATTTGCAGAAGAAATATTTCGTCGACGAACCTGCACTTAGAAGTGGATTTTGTGTTTTACGATTACCATATGGAGGTAATCTGCGAGTTTAATCCGATCGAAATGACGTGGAGTATGTTAAAAACGACAGTTTGCAAAAGGAATACGTCACCCCGCGTAAGTGATAGTGTTTTAAGTTTAATTAAAGACGTTGTGCCGGAAATTGATAAACACTGGAAAAACTGTGTACTTAAAGTGGAAAAAAAATATTCCCCAAAATACAAGGTGAAATCGTTAAAAATAAGTTTACGGCGATCCTTCAGAATTTTCTGAATATTCCGATTCCGACCCGGATTAGTTTTTAAAGTTATAATTAATTAATATATGGATATAGAGCAAATAGTAGTATATTTTAATTATTTATTTTATAAGCTGTTCCGGAATAATTCGTTCTTCCGATGTTTTTAACATTTTCATTGATATACGCATTAATTAATTAATTACTTTAACAGGTATTATATAAAACGTTAAAATCTGTTTCAATAGTTAAAAACTTACGAACTAAGTAACAGATAACCAAGTGCACCTTTTTTATTTAATTAGTTTAAATTAGTGTGCGGTGTGCCATTTGCCACATAAATGCATAAGTAAATACAGTGTAGCCGGCCTCGGTGGTATAGTGGTTAGCGCATTTGCCTTTAGATCCGAGGAACGCGGGATCGAACCTGGCTGAGGTCGGCGAAATTTTTCTAGCGGGGAAAAATTTGAAAATGCTGTCGGATAAGAAGTAAAGACGTAGGTCCCGTGCCACTGAGATGTGTGACACGTTAAAAATCACTACTGGAATTGGAATTACCCGAGATAGGCAAAATTCTTAGTTAGGGTGTACAATGGGCCAAATGTGGCCTAAGTTCATAGAGATGCTTGGAAAACCGCGTCCTAGATCTCGCTCTTTCAAATCATCATCAGCATCATCATACCTGTTACTCCTATGTAATCAAAAAGGAATTTGTATATGATATAAAAATGTGTAAAATTTTATAAATATTTTAAAATGTACCTTAATACGTTGGCTGGTTCTACCTGAGTGTCCCCTATCAGGTACAAATAATCCCTAAGTCAAAGGCTTAAAGATTCGGCCTTAAAATAATGGTTGTGCTTTATCTACTGTTTAACCTTATTTGTAATTGTCCATGATTCCGAGCCGTACAGGAGGACTGCCTGGACAGTTGTTCTAAACACTACTCGAACGCCACACTTTGCTAATCTTCATAAACACACTAGTCTTCTTTCCATTGTCCTTTTCATCCCTTACCACCTTTCTGATTGGTGCTTGTATCTTCTGTTCTTGCATTAAATCCTACTCTATCTATATTTCTTGTTATCCTAATCTGCTACTTCGCCCCAGAACGTCAAGTTTTGTTCGAAGCTTTCCAGTCATCTTCACTTCCGGTTTTCCTACCTTGTATGCTCCTTCGAGTTCTGTCGCTATTGCTATTTCTTTAAAAATGATTTCTTTTACTTTTTGCTTGGTGTTGCCTTTAATAAACTCCACTCCCCGAATCATTATATTGTCTCTCCTGGTTTTCTAGCTTTTTCTTCATTTGTCCAATTTCTTTGCGTAGTTCAGCTTTTTCCCTTTCCCATTCCACTTCCTTTCCAGGTGATTCTTTATTTAAAACACTTATATCTTTCCCATATTTTTCAATTGCTCGTTTAGGCTACCTACGGCCTTATTTGTACTACTGATGTTTGCCTTTATTTCTTTTATCTGAGTCGCTAACCCCATTACTAATTTTTCCACATTTTTCATATCTGTTTTCCCTCCTCACTTTGCCTTCCTCAAACTGTTCCCTTTGTCTATGAGAATCTCTGTAGTTTCTAATACTGTAGTATACATGTTTCTAATTACAATCCTGTACACTATTTCTTGATTTATTTAAGTGGTCTAATAAATTTGCTTAAATATTTTACATATTTGGCCAGCGTTTTATACGATTATGGGGTATTTGTGTTAATTTTAATGATGTTGTTTGATAATGTTTGTTGTAATATTGTTCATCATTTTCGACTAATGCAAAATTATTAACCACGCCTTGGTAGTTTGTTTTACCTCATAAACGTAGATTCGTGGAGGCTTAGATGCTTAGTTGTTTGTGAATCATTTACTTCAGAGTTTCCATAGCTATTACTACCGTTATTTGTAGCATGATTACTTAGTCCAGAATATTTATTTTCCACGTTAGTTTATGTTGTTATTTGGAAATCATTTATATCTGTGCGAGTTGGTCTTCTCTTTCATTTGCTTGTTACCAAGATTATATATTTTCTAAATCTTTGTCGCTGGTAATCACCTCAGGTTGGGTGCTAATAATGGATTGTTGTGACGTTTGCCGTGATTGGCTTTGAAAAGATGCTGACATACTGGTACCAATTGTTGATGCTGCATAAGCGTTAAGAGTACAAGAATAGGTAGTACAATTAGACTCACCTGCGTTATCTGTTGCGCTTGTTGGTAATTTTAGGGCGGAATGGGTATGAATTGAGGTACATACCCAAAATTTCCATTATACATATTTGTTATGGCTTGATAACGTGCACCTAGTGCCGTCAGCCTATTTGTTCGTAGATACCTTATTGTTACTTTAAAGTTCCCGGAGCAGGTCAAAAATGATATTCCGTATCAAGCGCGAATTCGAAAGTAACTATCACACATCCACTCGCTTTGATGTTTCAGCACACACTCTGGAAAAAAATGGGCGGTAAATTTTTAAATCTGCGAAGTAGAGCACGCACAGCAAGATTTACGGAACAATATTGGTATAAAGGTTAAGCTGAGAATTTGATTGAAATTTTGAAGACGGGCAGTACGGGTTCCGATAGCAACCCAGAACGCACAGCCCAGGACCTTATCATATGTATAAAGAATACTCTCGAAGCCATTGAACCACGCTATACTGCTTTAGGTATAACACTTTTAATACAATTACCAAGAGAAGATATATGGAAAACACTGAGAAGTAGTGATAGCCATAATGTAATATCTAATATTAACCTTTCCCTGAAGGTTAGTGGAATTTTGGCTCCTAACACAATGTAATGAAGTCAGGTAAACTTTGAACCAAGAAATCTAAAGTAGTATACAAAAGCCTGCAAGCCTGGTATATAATGAATATGGTTTTTGCAGATGATCAAATACCCTAGTAATTAATAGCCAAAAAACAATTACAGTACACACAAATATATGGACAAAGTACTACAAGTACGAGTAAAAGCATGGTAATAAATAAAACAACAAACAAAGGCTATGATAGCTGCTAAACAATCAATAGTTACAAATACTACACTGTAATGGAAAAATTTTCAAGTTTGTACTTTAAAATAGGAGCTACCATACTTTGTAAAAAGTTTCCAAACTACCATGGAATGTCTAAAAAAACAAACTTAACATATGTGCACTGATTCTAACAAAAATCCACAAAAAATTATGAACGATGAAAATAAAATGAAATAGGAAAATCAGGACCAGAAACAGAAAATGTTACTTGAAACAGTAAAGCAAACGAAAGTTAGAAAATGTACAATAATAAATGGGGAAATGTTATTAAATCATTAGCAAATAAATAGAGAAGAGAGAATATACATTCCAGCAGGAAATACATACACCATAAAGCAGAAACAGTGGTAAGCAAAGAGTTTGCACTGTAAAAACGCTCAATGCGGAAATGAAAGTATTCTGTGATTATTTCAGAGTGAGGTTGCTGTCAGAACAGATTATTAAACGACAAATTTGATTCTTAGTTATGATGGATTACTTTTATGTTGTAGTCGCTTCATGATGTATTGTGGCTTTGTTGCATCTTTTGCTAAGATAACGGTATAATTCGCATACCTCAAATTGGTGATGTATTTATCGTTTATAGATATGCATCCTTGATAATTATCAAGTATACGTCCTACAATGTGTTCGCCGTATACATGAAACAATAGCGGCGAACATAAGCATGTACATTAGAAAGTTTGCATGACGTTTGTTTTATTTGACCCTGCAATGCTATTGCATAAAACTGTTCAATAAGGTAAATAAGACGTGAATTCCTAAATATCTTAAAACTTCCCACAGTTCACACAGTTTAAACCAGTTTACAGAACGAAAGATAGATTGATAGTCTAGGAAACAAAGGTACATAGGTACGTTGTAGTCTCGTGTCTTTTCAATTACTTGTTTGCTTTTTGGAGACTTAGGATAGATATATGCAGAAAAACTTTATGAAGTGGTTCAAAACCCTGTTGCCCTAAAAATGTAATTATTTCTGCGGTGATCTCATCTCTGCCCGTTGCTTTAAGCTTTAAGATATTCGATAACATTTTTGACTTATAATTTTATTAACGACGGTTCGGCTAAATCGCCTAGGTTGATTTATTCGGGGCAGTTGGCATCAAAAACATTTTCACAGTATTCTTTTCATACTTACCCCTGAAAAATGTTCAATATTCGTCACTACTTCACTGTCTTTATTTTCAATTGCCCATGACTACGATTTAACATCTCTCGCAAGATATTTTACCGCTTTGGATAGGTATCTTGTTTATTGTTCAAACGAGTGTTTTTCAATATCGCTACATATATGTTTCATGTGTGTATATTTTATATCGCATGCTTTCTTTATTCCTTTGTCTAACTCAGTAAGTGGTTCTGGTTTATTGGTACGTAAAGAATCTTTTAAAAGCCTGCGTTGTTCTACATAGTGTAACGGGTCAAAATGGTGAAAAAGTGATTAGTTGGTGTTAATTACCAATTACACGAGGGTTCAACATTTTGTGATAAAAATAGCGACAACAAACATCTGCCAGCAGGCGTGACTCGAAATCTTCCAGAAACATGCGTCCCTTCCAAACAAGAGAGGAGTGAGCGCATGTCCGAAACCAAAAATTGTCCTGTATAAAACCGCTAGCGCGGCCATTGAAAATCACTTTATTCCCTGGCTTTGGATTTAATCCAAAGTCAGAAATATTCCTCGACCTTCTTTTAAGAGCATTCTTAAAAGATCCTATTGTTGTAAATCCGATCCTGAAATTAATCTTTGCAGTAAAATCCGTTTACTAATTCCGTATACTTACCCGAAAGTGAATTAATAACTTTCCAGTGTTTTCGCCGTTGTATTAACAAATTTAATAATTTTTAATTTCCAGTTACAGATTCCGAAGCTGAGTGATCCAGTGAGCTTCGCCAGTCGACAGCCGTCTGGTAATTTGTCAATTTATACCGCCGTTCGAAGTCGTTTGATTTCCAGCACATTTTGAAAGTAAGGTTAGAAAATATAAATATTCCATCTGCTTTGCTCGTTCATTTGAGTGCCCCGTAGTCCGTTTTCCCTGTCACAGACATTTTTATCGTTGGTGTGCCGGTGTTTGAATCGGTTACCATCGCTATAAGATTCTGTTTAAAAGTTATTATTGCTTATCGAGTCGGTGTTTGAATCGACGCAGTAAGTAAGCTGTAATATTTTCTGCTGTTGCTAGTTAAACACCCTGTACAAGGTTTGTCGTAATGCGTGGAGGAATTTCACACGACGTCAAATTTTTGTAATTCCCGCTAGGATATTTGAATTGCGTTGGAGTTATTTTAACCAGTTCAAAGCTTTCTACAAATTCAGTTACGGAGTATTTTCGTGTCGATTTGTAAGGATGAAACCAGTTACAATTTCGTTGCTTTGAACTGGAGAATTTTCAGTTGAGTAATTAGATTGCCTTTTCCGTGTGCCCGGTATATTCACTGTAAAATTCAGAATCCTATCCTGGTCAGATTTTATCCAGCAAATCTATGTTGAATTATATATATATAAAACAACCACACTTTTAAAATTGCATCGTTTGAGTTTTTGAAATTCCAGGAAACCTGATTAAAATAAAATCTCCTGTTTGAATGATTGGTACCGTAAAATTTGAAACTGAATACATACAGATTATTTATTCTGTAGCTGTCCACTGTCGACGGAACACAGGTGTACCTCCGCACAAGAATTTGTCATGGTTTTGTCTACTCAGATTTCACTTTGCTTAAAGCAAGCAAAATTGCACGTGTAAATTATAACCTGAAAAGTTTCCCCAACACTTTCCGAGTTCCGAATCACAAACTCCGTTTATCCTATTGCAAGGAAGTTTCATGCTTTGCGAAAACAAAGCATAACTAATTCGTTGCGACAGAGCGAGCGGACATTTTGTGGAACCGCAAAGACAGACCTACAACACGAACGAGTCGGTCCGTTGACATGGGGGGAGACATCCGGCCGACCAAGGAAAACCAGTGGCGTGTCAAGGATTCATATTTTGTTACATTAATTAAAATTAGAGACCTATTTATTTTACAGATATTTTGTACATCTATTTAAGTAACATTTAATAAATTTATTCTTTTCCAAGCACTTCTAATTGAATTCTGGGCAACTCAAGAGCGTACCCAAGTTATAAATTATGGAGAGTTCTCGCCCCCTATAAGCAACCGGGGCGAAACGTTACAATAGGAGTACATGATTTTAGACATCCAGTGTTCTCTGCCTCCGTGGAAGAGTTTATTTAATTTTCTACTATTTTTGGTACCCATTGTTTTCCTACTTTCCATTTTTCTCCAAATGTAAATCATTTATTATATCAGGCAGTAAAGCAGCTACTGCGACCTGGACTCATCAAGTTCGAGTGTTTTAATTGTTATCAATTTCCTTGATATTTGCAACTTTAATATTTGTACGAGGAGATTATAATCAGATGAACAATCACACCTAGTTGGGTTTTGACGTTCCGACAAATGGTGCGTTATCTTTCGCGAACAAGTCGATTTAACTGCAGTAGTTGTCATTCGGTAAAGTCCCCGATGTGCGAATAATGTATTACCTATAACGAGTCTATGTGTATGAGACACTTGGTTACCTAGATCTTCCTAGCCAGTAGCGTATTTTTCATCATTAGCCCTTGAACTTACTAACACATGAATGTGAACAGCTTGGTCTCTATATCAACTGGATACAGACAGAAGCGATAATTGTTGACAGAATTAACAATAACCGACCTCAAATTCAACGTGTGTTAAGTTCTGATGTCGCTAAAAAATGTAATGTCTTGGCTCTGTCAGTACAAACGTTGGTAATTGCGGATCTAAGATTTAGAGAAAAGTCCAAATCGCTAGAAATGCGGTCTTAAAGTTTACCAAAATATGGGAAGATGATGGTGTAACCACTAACCAAGGCTACCAAAATGTACTTTCTCCATTTCCTGGTTTTTCCTATATTTCTGTATGAGGCAGACATGGACCCTTCCCGACGGAGCAACGAACAAGCGTTGCAATACTAGAAGAATTAGGTGTCCACAAACATATCTACAAAACGGTTCGCCAACGTAGCTCAGATTTAGAACTCCTAATGGTGGAAGGAAAAGTCAGCGGAAAGCTTTCTAGAGAGCGTACTCCACAACACTGGACTGGCAGTGAAAGAGATTACAGGTATCAAGCTTCACAAAACAACTAACACTGCAAACAATAGAGACACAGTGGCAGACATCAGTCCCAGATACACCCACAACACCTCTGGCAATAGGTACAGATTGAGGAGGATTGATGGACATTCTCTGCAGGAATGGAAAATTTTGCGATGCACAAGAATATCAGTGTTACGATATTCTGCATAAAATATTTCCATCAATTACATATATCCACATGGTAAATTGCAGAGCAGGGAAAAAAAGAATAATGTGTAAAGTGAAAAGAAAAGTGAAAATGGCGAAACTCAAATAGTACACAACATCTAACTTCTATATTTAACTTATATTGGTTTCTTGGCTGAGCCTTTTATCGTCGGCATTCCTTTAGCCAATGTTCTACCAATATTGGCTCGATAACATGTTTGTAGAAGCATTGAATAAAGTTTGATTAAATGGTTGCTAGCCAATATCTGTGCACGATGCTAAAATGTGTATTTAAATTGTATACAGCATCAAATATTGGATATACCTCTGTAGACCAATACGTACACAATATATGTCTAAGCGCTTATACGAAAAGTTCGTACCACTAGTCAAAGCCAATGTTTGAAATGTATGCGAATCCCAATATTGCTTATACCTTGGTAGTCCAATGTTTATCCAATATAGTATTAGTAGTTTTCACGGAATGTTCGTACTCGGAGCTAAAGCCAATGTTGGACTTGCATGCGACACCCAATATTGTGTTTGTTGTGTATACCTAATAAGCAAAACACTGATGTGACCATTTTGAGTGGACTTCCCCATACTTTTAATAACAAGCTATATAGGCAATCCTCCATTCTATACTTTAATCATTACAATTCTCAGTATCTAAAGATTTATTTAAATACAGGTTTAACAATTATGCACTTTTTTTAATTATAAGATGTTAATATCGCAACTGGTCTAAAAGACTAACTTGCAATTTTGATCTAACTTAAATTAACTAAATGGTTATGCTAAGAATTTACCAACTGGTGTCCTCTCGATTCTGTCTTACAACACTTTTTTGTGTGTTAATACTTTACTTTGCTCTGCTTTTTTTTCACTGACACTATCAGGGCTCTATACATTAGCTCAAATGGTTTGGGCCTCTTGAGCCTTCTCACTAGATCTGTATTGTCGAGGAGTTGGATTATCTCGACGTTTACGTGGTGATGAAGCCTGCTTCTGAACAAGTTCTTTTATTTTCTCCATCACGGTTTTTATCCCTTACTTCCTGTGGATAACAGAGTTGGCGAGGGTATTTCCATACTGGTTTTAGAACTTGATTGTATAGAAGTAACTTGTTATGTATTGAAATATATTATTATTATTATTTCCTATATTTTATATTTAGTGCTTCCCTTTTTTCTTTATATGCTCTTCCTATCGTAGTTTAGCATCCAAGTTCATTCTAAGATACTTAGTTGTATTAGCATGCGGTGTGATGCTGTTGTTGAGTGTCACTAGCACGTAATCATCCTTCTTGTTCATGAAGTTGATATGCACTGACTTGTTTTCGTTTAGTTTTATTCTCCATCGCTTTGTCCACCTGTCCAACTGGTTTGTGGCTTATTGTAATGTTTCTGCCGTTTCTTCCGTTCTTTCGCCTACTGCTAGTATTGCAGTGCCGTATGCAAACGTGGTTATTGTTATCTCATTGGTTGACGGGATGTCGTTGGTGTACAATAGGTATAGTATTGGCCCCAATACACTGCTATGTGGTACCCTTGCCTTAATTTCGTACAAGTCGGAGTATTCCTCTTCTTGCTTGATCCTGAATAATCTGCGATGTAAGACTTCAGATGTTCAGCAAATTGTCTAGGCAGATTTGTTTCCAGTTTATGATTTATACCTTAATGACATACTTTATTAAAAGCCTGGGCAACATCTAAGAAGATTGCTGGGCAGAATTTTTTCTCCTCGAGACTTTTATCTATGGTATTTATTACCCTGTAAACTTGCTCTACAGTTGAATGTTGCTTTCGGAATACAAACTGGTGTGTTGGTATCGGTTGTTTTCATTCTATAACAATTATGTTTGACTCACCTATTATTTTCTCATCAAAGCAATATTTGACCGACGCGTGAAGAAGCAGCGACAATTAAAGAAAATTTATAATAGTTTTGCTTGTTAAAATTTAATCCACCTAAATAAACCTTATAGGACTGCTGACAGTGTTTTCCAGAACTTATTAAACATTAAAACATTCAACATTAGGAAGTACTTTTCGGTCGTTTTTTTGACATAGTATGGTATTACTACTTATTATAAAGTTACTCTAACAATTTGCCACGTACTGTATGTTTTTCTTGTTAAAAGCTCTATTAATACAGTACATAGTTTCTTTTGTAATTTTCGAAAAGATTTACAATTTTAAGCAAGGAAGATAGCTTTCTACTGTTCGTTGAAAAACCTGTGTTAGAACTTTGATGTTTTCCAGAAGCAGACTTGGACGCTAATATCGAAACAAAATCATTTAATTAAAAAAAGAACTAAGTAACTATATTTCATTAAATACGCCTTTCTTTAATTATTATTATTATCCGTGTACAGCAAAAGACCGCAACGGACGCTGGAAATCACATTGATTACACTTATATTTTATTACGATTAAAATAAATGATTTTGATTAGGAATATCTTTTAGTACTGTCTAAGAGACCTAAAAATATTTTGTTTTACTATTAGTGTTAATCCTAGTATTACTTTGGCCCTATATAAACCAGTCAAGAATTATCTATTGCCTAACATTCATGTTGATCACTTGTGTAGCAAAAATACTACATCAATAAATACAGAAAATAGCATATTTTTACCTATTTTATACCGTAGCAAATGATCTCGGCAGTTCGTTATTATTAGATTTAGAGATTTAGTTAAATCAGGAAAGAAATTTGTAGTGTTTTTATGCTTATTATGATGCTTCTTACAAAATAACAATTGAACGCCGCGTTTTCAATATATTCTATATATAATTAGATGTGATTTTCACTGTATACCTTTAAATATGCCGGAAGAAAACGAAATATTTAATAGGTCCAATGTAATAGTAACATAAAGTGAATAATAAAAAAATTATTCATGATTATCAATGGAGTACACTAATAAATTATGTTTGGCCATACGAATCACTTTGATACTAACTATGAAAGTTTTTTTTTATTATAACTCCATTTGTCTACAATCTGAACTATGAAAGTATTTCATTAATAACTCCTTTATTATCAACTTTAGATTTAAAATTAGATTGCTTTTGGAAATATACAAACATATACAGGGTATTCAATTTTAAGCACAACCGTTTCATGAAATCGAAATCGCAATTTTGTATTGCATTTTTCTTTAAATGGAATCTTACCGGCATAAAAAGATACATTTCTTGCCCAATTTAAACAAATTTCTAGCTCTATCAATAAACAATTCAGCAACAGCGCAAAGATAATTTGATATACGTTTTACATAAACGACGTTTACACTAAAACTGTCAATATTTTACCAACACAGTTGCGAAGCACCATTTTTACCTGTTTACTTCATATTGGTACACCATTGGGCAACCAATATACCTCCAGTGTATTCTCCCAATATTTTATCAACACAATTGCGGAACAACATTTCTACCTGTTTATTTCCTATTGCTACAACATTGGCCAACCAATATATCTCTAATGTATTCTTTTAATATTTTATCAACACGATTGCGAAACACCAATTTTACTTGTTTGCTTATTATTGGTAAAACATTGGACAACCAATATACCTCCAGCGTATTCTCCAATATTTTGCCAACACAGTTGCGAAACGCCATTTTTACTTGTTTATTTCATATTAGTGCAAAGAAAGGGCAACTGATATCTCCAGTGTATTCTCCCAATATTGTATCAACACAGTTGTGGAACAACATTTCTACCTGTTTATTTCATATTGCTACAACATTGGCCAACCAATATATCTCTAATGCATTCTTCCAATATTGTATCAACACGATTGCAAAACACCATTTTTATTTGTTTGCTTCATATTGGTAAAACATTGGGCAACCAATATACCTCCAGTGTATTCTCCCAATATTTTATCAACACAATTGCGGAACAACATTTCTACCTGTTTATTTCATATTGCTACAACATTGGCCAACCAATATATCTCTTAATGCATTCTTCCAATATTTTATCAACACGATTCCGAAACGCCATTTTTACTTGTTTGCTTATTATTAGTAAAACGTTGGGCAACCAATATACCTCCACGGTATTCTCCCAATATTTTATCAATACAGTTGCGGAACAACATTTCTACCTGTTTACTTCATATTGCTACAAGATTGGCCAACCAATATATCTCTAATGCGTTCTTCCAATATTTTATCAACACGATTGCGAAACACCATTTATACTTGTTTGCTTCATATTGATAAAACATTGTGAAACCAATATACCTCCAATGTATTCTCCAATATTTTACCAACACAGTTGCGAAACACCATTTTTACTTGTTTGCTTCATATTGGTAAAACATTGGGCAACCAATATATCTCCAGTTTATTTTCCAATATTTTAGCAACACGGTTGCGAAACAACATTTTTACCTGTTTACTTCATATTGCTACAACATTGGTTAACTAATATATCTCCAATGTATCCTCTCATTGTTGTATCAACACAGTTGCGGAACAACATTTTTACATGTTTACTTCATATAACACGGTTGGGAAACACTATTTCTACCTGTCTATTGCATTTTGTACAACACTAGGCAACCAATATCGTTCCAATGTATTCCACCAATATTTTACCAATATGTAGTTGCGAAATAAGTTATTTATATGTTATTTTGATTGCGGCTCTGTATTGGCGGCCAATTTAGCCAAACGTTAACATTTACAATACTGGGGCGGTATTTGCAAAAGATATTGATCCAATAACGATGTGCTACTTGGGTAGTAAATAGATTATTGACTGTACTCAAAAAATTGTAATTTATAAAAATCTAAACATCTTCTAATACCCCTTTTAGTATATTGATATTACATAAGTCGACTGCGCTCTATCAAATACCACCATAAAAATTATGATGGTGATATTTTATCGAATGTGTTCAATTTTTCATTCTTGTACTTTTAGGCTTTATTTTTATAAATCAAACATACACCAAATAAGAATATATAGTGTCAGCTACTTTTCATCATAATCCCCGATATTTCGTCACTTACCCCAGCGACGCACAAGCTTTTATATAGCCTCTTAATAAAACTGCCCTTCAAATTTTTAAAGGACTGCGTTACTTCTTCGTGAAGCCCGCCGACGACGTCATCAAACGTTTTACCCGACAAATGGCTTTCCGCATGGTAGTGCGTTTAAAGTTCCATGGCAATCTCCATCCCACAAAAAATGTTAAGATACCCCAATGCGGATACGGTTTTATGGAGAGAACTTTTTGGAACGCCAGTCATTATCATTCATCAACTTCTCGAATAAACCTTCAGCTTATTCGTTGTCGCAAAAATTCGGTCTCGTATAGTATTGTACGACCCCATTTAAATTAATCACATCAAACACTAACTTGTATTCGACTCATTACTCCCTCTCCATAAGTCCTCTATAATTTGAGATGCATTGTAGTGGGGTTTTCACTATTTGAATGCAAAAATTGAATAGTTGGAGTATACTTCCATCGGAACTAACATTTCGTGACGGCCACTGCGTGTGTAATTCTGTAACTATGGTAACTTCGGTGGCTACATAAATAGTACCGATGTGCATCTCAATTGGCTAAACACTTCAACGTGATCGATGCAATGCAAATGATTGCGTCAACGTACCTTAACAACCGGACATCCCTCGTATATATAGCAATTTAATTTTTAATCATTCAAAACTGTTGGTTAGGGACTTTCGAATCATTTATCATAAAAATGTAATTTTAACTGTGAAGTGCAATTTCTCATAATCTTATTAAAACCTAACATAGCAATCAATATGATATTTTACAACATTAAGGTAAGTGTTTTTGAAAGTATGACAAGGCAAAATGTTTAAAATGTGGGAAACTAGCAGTGAAGGGTTTCGCTAATTTTGGTACGATTGCAATAAAGCATCTGCTTATAAATTATGCTGAATGATTATGGCTAAGTTTTAGAGAGGAAGTACTTAAAAATATTGCCCAAGATTTGGACGAACGAAATTTTCAATCAGACGTATCGTACACCACATTTTGCTTTATTACTAAGTCAGACTGCGAATCCCTTGATTAAATCATTTTATTGCGGAAAGTATTTGGCTTGGGTTGATATCTCGGCGCGTTGATCTCATAGCTTATCCCTCATATTCCGGAAGCAGGTCTTTTGTTATTAAAAGGATAATGGCGACTTTAATAACTGTGGCATTTAAGTCCAACGACGCTTCATTACATCTAATGCCATTTCGCTAAATTAAATATGAACGGTCGAAAACGGCGTTGGTAAATTTAGTATGGAATTGTCTGATAACAAATATTATAGCGCTACAGGTCGGCATGAGCACAGAATAACAATTTACGAAACGGAACGAAATTGCTTAAAATTTATCGCAGCCTAATTAGGTGTTCTCCATATCTTAATTTTGCGAAGTTCCTAACGCACACTATAGAAACATATTAATTAGACTGGGGAAGACAAAATTAGATATAATTTGATTTTAACTTACACGGTATTGGTATTACACCCATGTTAGCTTGTAAACGGAGTGATAATTTACCATTATACGCATAAAAAGTTTCACTAACTCATTAGCGAAATTAATTTACTATTCGAGTTAATCGATTTTATATTGTTTCAAAAACTGCAATACGTTTTTCACATTAGTAAAGTGTTCTAAAAATATTAGTATTGCTTTTTTAATTATGACCATACAAAGATTTAGACAATCATCCAGATTATTTAAATCTACAAATTACTACATCAACTATCTAAAAATGAGATCGCTTACAGTTTACTAATTTTTATGATATTGTAAGTTTTATCCTTACATTTAAAATGCCACAGATATTGTAATTCTACGGATTCTGAAAATCAGCGGGATGATAACATTAAAGAAATTGGAAATAATATTTGTAGCTAATAGGTAGAGGGTTTCTGATTTTCTTATACGTTACTTAACTACTAAGACTTTTTCATAAAACATATTATATAAGTTTCCTCAGCTCCAACACAAACTTTTATCGTACTCATACAAGATTTTTTCTTAGCTTATGAAGTTTTAAATCCGGCAACAGCCCATATTTTTGCAGTAACACACAAGGAGTTTTTCTTTGTTACTTTCGAATAGTAAAGACTTGTTGGATGCCGCTCTCTGCAGTGTAATTCAATACGAGATTGTGTACGTGCGAAACGCGAATTGTGATAAGCCAGCGAAAAAGTG